>JAFMPE010151152.1:0-20756 GCA_024759925.1 Ficus religiosa
TAATATATAAATAAGGACTTTGGGTTTTTACACAAATGCTACAACCATAATTCTGATATTGATTTTTTGTCTTGAAAAAAGAAATCAACCAAGACTAGACAATATCATACTAGGATACCGGCGGTAGCCCAACAGTAATAATAGTCAGACAGAAGCTAAGGTAGTTTGTTGTGTTACTTTTAGTAATAAACTCTCCTCAAATATAGGTACCTTTTTGGTCAATGGAAGCTTAGTTAGGTTATCCGTTTTTAGCTTTTGTGCTGACACCTTATTCCCACTGCCCAATCTGTTAATTCCATTTTTAGATTTTGGGGACTTCTACCATGGAGTACACGTACTTTACCCCAATTGGTTGGGAAAATATTGTGGACCGATTGATTAAAATAAATCTATGGCCTGCAAATATGAGGCTCACGATTGGCATGGCGTGTCTTCGTCTAGTGAAATAAACAGGAGTTATGCCAGTAATGAAATCACAAGGCGTTCAACCAAGAGGGAGATTTGGGTGAAAATTGGGATTTTAAGGAGAAATCCCAGAAAGGATCCATCGGTTTTTTCGGGTTGGATTCCGGTTGACATGGTTTGGGAAGATATAGCTAAGTCAGGTTGGTTTAAAATGTTTTTTCAATTTGGATTAGGTTGGTGATTTGATATATATATTTTGGTCTAGTTTTAGAGAGAATTTTTATGTCATCAATTAAAGTAGTTTGGTTGTGTTTGTTTGTTACAATTCTTGTTGTTGTTTGATTATGAATATCTGATATTTGGATCTCACTCCGGCTCTTGCCACGGCCGCCCGCCAATGCGGCGCAGTTCCGATCGTCGTTGGATGGAGTCCGATCTGGTTTGCCCTCTGTCAATTCTTCCTTGGATCTGGGGTTGAATCGAATGGACTTTGTAGGAAACCCAAGCGACGACGTAAAAATGGTCGCCGTACTTTTGGGAGTTCGAAGGCTCGGGATCACTGGTCCTCGCAATTGTTGCTCGCTCTCTGAATTCGAGCCCAACAAAAGCTTCTGCACCTCACCCAAAATGTTGCGAACGAAAACTCTACCACAGATAAACCTAAATTTGCAGCCAATACTCTACCGTTTTTTTACCAATAAATCGTTATGTGAATATACAAGTTGAAAAATAATAAATTAATAAAAAGACTCTGGCTACATATCACACAATTCATTTACAGAGTTTATCAAATTGCTTTCATAGGACAATAATCCAGTACTTCACATCCCAATTTTCTGTTCCCATTTATAATCTATCTGCAAAAAAAGTCATTGGGTCTTACCCCATATATGGGCTAAATTAATTGTTCCCCACTGTACAATCTTCTCTTTTTTTTTTTTTTAATTTTTTTTTTCCGTTGAAATTATTATTATAAATATAGCCTAACAAGAATAATATGCCGGACTTTTTTATGATACGAAGAATTCAAATCTCAAACCTTTTAAGATCAAAGAAAAAAGTTGGGAAAGGATCAATTATCGGAAAATTATTAAGAAATAATTGGAAACAAGAAAGGAAAGAAAAAAGGGGTTTCTAGACCCTTTATCCATTATACTGATCTCTAATCACTTGAAATACTAATTTGATCAAGATTTAAGTAGGAGTATATTAGACTCGTAATTAGCTTTGGTAGTGTTTTTGGTAGCCAATATTTTCAGCCACAACTTAAAACAATCCACATGAATGGCCACCCACCTCTTTCAAATTCAACTCACTCTAACCTATAATTTGGACCATCTGAAAATATATGTTTCGAAATAAAAGTTCTTTTTTTCTTTTTTTTTTTGCCAAGTCAAATCTTTATATGCATGGTGGTAATCATGTAAAAAGTTAACAACTGTAGCTTTACATCACCTATGAGATGGTTCCGTGAAGCATATTGGACGACATTAGGTGGTGGTTAACATTTTTCTAAGACTTACATACCAATCTAATTGTAACGAAAATTGTTCAACATCTTGATTCTGATATGACGTAGGAGAAGCATTAAAAATTGACAAAAATAAATAAATTAGACTACATCTATAATCTATACAATATTATAGAAAGGAGAATAACTTCTATTGTTCACTCATCTCTTGTTTAAGACGGTTCGTTTTGAACAAAAACTTTTATATTTTCTTTTTGGTCCTCCGGTTTCCTTTTCTTTTTCTTTTTGTTTTTTTTTTATTTTTGTTTTTTTGCTGATCAATTTTTTATTTTTATTTTTTCATTTTAGTCCTTTTTTTGTATTCATATATATTTTTTTAAAATTTTAGTCCTTTAATATTTTGGTCTTTTTTCATGACTCTTTTTTTTTTTTTTTCTTTTCTTTTTCATATCTTTTGTTGATTCTTTTTTGTTTTTTGGTTTGTTTCTTTTACTTACTCTTTTAATTTTTCCTTGTTTAGATAAATTTTCTCAAATATGTCTAACTTATGCCTAGCACATGATTTAGACTAGTAATACGAAATCAATGATAGATATATATTATAAAAAAAAAAAAAAAGATACAAAGGATAGATCTTTTATGATAAACATTTTCAGAACCCCAGTTGATCCATCCAGCATGTTAGGAAAATAGGCATCAATGAACTGATAAATTAAGAAGAGAGTAAACATTCTAACATCACTCAGAAAAATTCTACCCCTTACTTATGATTGGACTAATTTTTTTTATAAGCGGGAAAGTACCAATAATATTGATAAAAAAAAAAAATCAAAATATTAAGAAACAAATAGAAAAGCAACCTATAATTGACCCAAAAATTAAGCCGAAATTATGTTCGACTTTCCTAAATCAAATAATTGCAAAAGAAATTTCTGTAATTGTAATTTGCTGAATTAATAGTTGTTTTGAAGGCTCTAAGAATGTAATTTCCTTATACAAAAATGGTTTTTAATTTAAAAAAAAAAAAACTATATTTCTGTTCAATATGAGCTCCAGCAAGACAAATTGAGAAATGTGAGTGAGCGTTCCACCATCTATCTAATTTCGACTGCATGGCATTAAGTTTCAAATATATAAAGAAATTAAGAATACGACCTCAAAACAAAGAGGTTATACTTAGAAAAACTACAAGAAAAGTTCCAAAAAAAAAAAAAAAAAAGGATCGAAAATGATTCAAAGGGGGTGTTTCTTGTTAAGAGAGCCAGCAAAGCATGCTGGAAAATTTCAATGTAGATTTCTTTGTCTTGTTTTCTTTTCTTTTGTTTCGTTTATTTTTTTTTTTTTAATAATAAAATTTCATTGTAGAATGTAGATTTCTCTTTGGCTTAGATTATCCAATAAAATTAGTTCCTTCTTTTCTTGACCTTGCTTTTATCTCTCCACATGGATGACATACTCCTCTAATAAAATACATAATCTAGTTCGAGCATACCCAAATTAAATAGACAAACTATAAATATATAATATATGGTTTGACATTTGACCAGCCACTAGATGGTAGATAGAGACCAATTTTAACCATTATTAATTAAGTTTTACTATTCCATTTTCTATGTGATTAAGACACATTACAAACAACCAAATTTTCGTGTAATTGTCGTAACTGCTACGTACATGATCTCACAAACTCACTCACACACATACATTATCATTTCTTGGCTTAATCAATGAATTAATTCGTTCATCTCTCATAACCAATATTCTTCATTAATCCTTAACACCTCATGTCGTAATCACAACTCAGTTAAAATAGTTGTTAATTACTGCTTCATAACCAATTCCAGGTATCCTTATCTAAAACCATCTATATATATTATATAATCAATTGACATGATATAAATTAATTAAATCCTATCAAGTTATCCCTCCATTTATTTCAACCATTTCCCAGCATCTCAGATGTTATCATTTGTAACTTTTAGACAAAATTATAAATATTAGGGGGGGTAATGTTTTAGCTATTTTGATTTTTTTTTTCCTACCGTGCTAAATATTTTCATTCAAATGTTTTTATTTTAAATATTTGCATCCAAATATTCATTCCAACCAGAGTCTATGTAATTGTAATTATAATTATTTTGAATATGAATCCCGTCAAATTATGGTTGACCAATATAAGTGAATTTGTTAAGTATGACCAAATCGGAAGAATAGAAAAATTATACCGCACATATACATACCGACAGATGCACACGCATTCATATATCCATAATCCAAGCATGTATGTATATGTGTATGTATGTATTGTGTATGTCATACGTACCCAACCAATTATCATTGAGCCACAATTATTATCCCCAGTGAGAAAAGAAAAGAAAGGGATCAGTCAACTTCTGCAACTACATGTTGCTTAAATTTGTTATGAGCCGACATGTATATACTTTCAATTATATATGGGAATATGCATATACATATATTATATATGTGTGTATTTATATATGTGTATGTATGTATATACGTAAAGGCCGCTTGTCAACTCTTTTATTGTCACTTTTATTTATAATAAAAAAATTGTATCACTTTCCTCCATCTGGTAAGGTCAACGTTAAATTTTGTTTGAACAAAGAGGATTAGTTTATTTAGAATAAAAATAACAATTAGTGAACATATCATGGATCAAATTAAACCTGATCTGGTTTCATATTCAAAAAAGAAAAAAAGAAAATACTAATTCACCTGAGAGAGAGAGAGAGAGAGAGAGAGAGAGAGAGAGAGAGAGAGAGAGAGAGAGAGAGTCAGAAAGGCAGCTCAACAGCTCACAGAAGTTAGTGAATAAATATTTAAAACAACTAAAATAAGTAAGATGATGTTTCTAGCATAAATAAAGAAATAAATAAATAAAAGAAAATGGAGAACATGTAAAGCTCTAGCATTAAGGGATCGAAGTCGTCGCCGTGTGTTTTGTGTACTGAATGGATTGAACAGTTCTAAAGTTATTTTTTTAAAATTAGTTCTAAAATAATATATATTTTTTTAGAAAATCTAAAATAATATTTTTGAATAATAATAAGTTGCAATTTACAGAAACTAAAAGTAAATTAATTTAAAAATGTAAGCAATGGGCGCAACTTGAGATCTCATCTATCCAATGTCAACAGTGCTACGATCTCTCTAAAGTCAACTCCCAAAACGGTCCGCAACATTTTTTCATAGTTGAAAATTTCCCCCCATGGTCTATGGATATATTCACACTTGCCCCTCTAATCGCCAATTGATTGTCCCCCAACCCATGTTATATAGCTTACTAGACAAATATTGAAAGGCATGAGTCTTGAGAAAAGCATATATGCATATATATAACACCCACAGGGTGGATGAGATGGCAAAAGGGGGTGGCATATTTAGCTTCATCATTCGTTCACTCAGGTTCGAGCCACATAGAACTCCCGTAAAGCCCCTGCTCCAGATTTGGCTGTGGATGCATTGGGTTGGTGATCTTCTAGATAGGACATAATTTGACGATTGTAAGAAGTTGGGTTAGAGGCCCATCTCTTCCTTACCATTATCAGTGAAATAGATATCTTACCTGTGGGGTTGAAAAAGAGGTGATAAGGGGGCCACTACCAGAGCATTTTTTTATTCATAAAAAAAGATATACATACATACATATATATATATATATATATAAGCAATGAGCTTTTACATCAATTTTATAGACGTCTTCTAAAATTTAGGGTCATTTTCACTTCATCTTTTAAATTTTTAAAACTCACACTTCACTTCTTAAATTTTGAATTTGTTCCACTTAATTAATTTTTTATCCCAATTTCTGTGAAAAACCAAATAAACTAAAAAAAGATTAAATAACTGCACTTAATCCCTTATTATTCAATCTGTTTTTAATAGAAATTGTAACATAAAAGGTTAAGTGAAATTAATTTAAAACTCATGAGATAAATTGAAAGTTTTTAAAATTCAAAAAATAAAATGAGAATGACTATAAAGTTAAGTGGACAAAAGTGAGAATAGTCTTCTTAATTGTGATTGTAGGTAGAGAAAACTTTATATACATGATGAGCTACTCGATTATTATTATTTTTTTCTTTGTTTTACATGTAAATGCTGTTCGACTATCATACACCTAATTAATTATTAATGAATTACTTTAAACATGTATCTTATTTATTTATTTATTTAGTGATAGTATGTACATGGTTTCTTTCTCTGTCTTTTTGTTTTTTGTTTTTTTGTTTTGTGTGAAGGGTTAAGGAATTTTTTTCTAGTCTTTCATTTAACAAAATAACAATTCTCTGCAATTTTGTTTTAAATTAATTTTTGTTAATTCCGCGTACACAGTAAACCATACGAATTGTAAAGAAAAGGTTTTAGAATATTTAATGTGAATTGGTGGTCAATGAAGTGGCTCTTACGCATTTATAAGCAGAATATTTATTATTGTGGAAAGTGCAAAGAACCAATCAAAATATATCAATGCCACAATTTTTGAAGACTCGTTCATTATAACTGGCTGAATATTCCTCTTAATTACAGGACTAAAGAGTAAGTCAATCTTTAGATTTTGGTTATAATGCAGAATTAATCTTGCACTAGAACTTATTACCTTACAGTTTATTATTGTTATCACTTATCGTCGTCATTTAAATGACCCCTATGGTTACACAGTCAGAGACTTTTGATTTTACACATCACACTCTGATTTACTTTTCTACTATGGGGTTGATGGTTCTTTTTATTTTTTATTTTTATTCTGTAATTAAAAAAAAAAAAGAAATTGCACAAGCTCTAATTACATGGCCCTTATTTATAAGTAAAGTTGCAATTAATTATTTTTTAGAAGGAAATTGTACCCTAATCATAGATATTTTGAAAGAAAAAAATGTACTTTAATCAAAGATATATATATAACACAAAAATATATTGCGTTATACAAATTATTTTAGAGGTACAGTTTTGCTTTAAAAAAATATTTAATTATGTTTTGAGCCTTACTTAAACCTCATGTAAACATATTTAATTTCTGTTCAGGTTTTTATAGAATACCAATATAGCTAGAGGCTATTTTTGTAACAATAAAAAAAATTTAAAGCGATATGATGTGTAAAATTAAAAATCATGGATCAATTTGGGACTAGAAGTATAATTCATAGGTCATTTATAAAAATATAAATTTTTTATGGAATGAAAATAACTTTTATGATTATTAAAAAGGGGCCTTACTGTTTTATAGGTACACTTAGATATTCAAATTTGATACTTAACCAAATTTTTTACTCTTTCTAGACTTCAAAATCATATATGTCGAGAATGGTAATTGCTTCATATATAGAATCACTACAGAGAAAGAAAAGTTTGGTAGGTTGTCAAAGAAAATTTTCTTTTAATATCATAAAAATCGCTTAACATCTATCTTTAGCCTGACTGACATAAAGGGGAAAATAAAAATCCTGTTACATAAACATTCACCAACCAAATCAAAATTTGTGAATTTCACATTAAAAAACACAAATCATGCCTCCAATGAATGTTTATGAATTTTTTACTCTTTCTAATTTATTGATACAAATGTTCAAAAACACATGTTCCTCCTATTAATCTGAATATGAATACTCCACCAATTGATAAGATTATGAAGTTACTTAGTATTCTCGGAAACACGTTCAATTTGAATAAATATTCTCCCTGCAATAACGATATATATATATATATATATATAGATAGATAGATATATATATCGGGCAATGTCTATTAATAATATTCAAATATGTCATCCCCACCTCCTTGTATAAAAATAAATATATCCAAAACTATACTGTCAAAACATAAATAATAATAATAATAATAATAAAACAAACTTAATTCAAAAAAATAAATAAAAATAGAACTAATAAGAGATAAAAATTAAAAAAATTAAAAAAAAAAAAAAAAAAAAGCAAAGAAACTTTCCGTGAGCTTTCTTGTGGATTCCATGTTTAACACTTCAAACAGCTAGCATTAGCCATCCAATTTTTTTGACTTTAAATTTTCGAATTAAAAAAAAAACTAAATTAAGTAATTAACAAAACTTTTCCCTCTAATAGACTTTCCTCATGTCGTCTTCTTTCCTTGTATAAAATCCCCCTTGATGTGTTCACCTCAACTTCCCTCTCTCTTTCTCTCTCTCTGCAAATCAACCGAGCAAGCAGAATCTAGAGAAACCGGCGCATATGGATTTTCCTCCGGACCATTTTCTCTGCCCGATTTCCCGCGAGCTCATGAAGGAGCCCGTCACCATCCTCACCGGCGTCACCTACGACCGCCACAACATCGAGAAATGGTTCTTCTCCTACAACAAGAAAACCTGCCCCGCCACCATGCAGCAGCTCTCCGATTTCCACATCACCCCCAACCACACCCTCAAACGACTCATCATCTCTTGGCAGAAATCAAAATCGTCCTCCTCCGATTCTCTTCCCTCTTCGGCTACCTCCTCTTCTCCGATGCGCGCCGAGATTCTCCACCTTCTGGCCACGATCGACTCCTCGCCATTCAAGGTTAGTTCTCTGAAGAAATTGCGGTCGATAATCGCCACCGGCGACGACAGCTTGAAGACCGATCTGATTCAGTCCGACGAAGTGGAGGTTCTGATTCGGATTCTGGCTCAGATCCTGGTGTCAGACATTTCAGATTTCGCAGCGTTTCGGGCTTGCGAAGAGTCTCTGGCTGTTCTTCATCAGCTTCCTTTGTTTGATGAAGGCAAGATGTTTGATCTATTGTCGAAACCAGAATCGATCAAATCAATGGCGATCATGCTCCAGAGAGCGAGCGCCGAGACGCGGCTTCACACTCTCTCGATCCTCCGAAACATGGCAAAAACCAAGTCCGACTGGAGTATTGTGATTCAAGATCAAGGAGTGGATTTCTTCAAATCTTTGCTAGAGCTCGTTTCGGATGAGGTTTGTGCCAAGGCCAGCTCGTGTGCGCTGGAGGTTTTGATTGAGATCCTAAGCCGTTCGAAGAAAAGCCGACTACGAGCTATCGAGGCCGGCGCGGTGTGTGTCCTTGTCGAGCTACTCCCGGACTCGAACCGGTCGAAATGCGAGAAGATCTTGCACTTGATTAAGCTGCTATGCGAGTGCGCGGAGGGGAGGATGGCCTTGGTCGAGCACGGGATCGGTATCGCGGCGGTTTCGAAGAAAATGCTGCACGTCTCCGGGGCGGCGACGAAGATGGCAGTGAAGGTGGTGTGGTTGGTTTGCAATTTCCATCCGACGGAAGGGGTCTTGGAGGAGATGTTGGTTTGTGGGACGGTGAAGAAGCTCTTGGCTTTGTTGCATATGGATGGAAGGTCTTCTACTAAGGACAAGGTCGTTAAGATCTTCAAGTTGCATGGGAATTCATGGAAAAAATACCCTTGTTTCCCTGTTGATTATAGGAATTATCTTGGTTTTGTCAATGTTCAATGTTTATGATTATTCTAATTTCTATGAGTGAGTTTGTTCATGTAATTTTTGTGTGTTTTTTCTCAATTGTAATTCATATTATAAGGTCCAATATTTGACAAAAAGATACTGGTTTCTTTAATTAAGAACACAAAAGAGGAAAGGAAAAGAAGGGAAGGAGAGAGAGAGAGGGGTATGAAGTTACTCAATCAATTGAATAGTTGTATTTTTTTTAATGATTTTTTTTTTAATTTTTTTATATATGGAAAGGGTGCTTATGCTAATCGGGAATTTAATTTGGAAAAAGTAAATTAAGTTCCTAATTTTAAATTTTGATGTTTACTTATGTATTTTAAATTCCTTTTCTCGGGAGTTTATTTCCTATTCGTTCAATTCCTGATTAGTAAATGTGAAAAATGAAAAAAAAAAAAAAAATCTATTGTTTTTAATTTTTAGCACCCAAATATTCATGTATGGAAAAATTACTGCGCCAGATGCAATGTTTATAATTTGTGCAAATTTGTTGATGCAAATACTTCTTTGTTTATTTATTTATTTATTTATTTTAATTGTAATGTAATCTATCATTTAGAAATTTGTCATGTAGAGTATAACTATAACCTACTGTTTAAGTTCAAACATCAAAAGAGTTTATAGTACGACTTGTATTTATTAGTAGATAATATTATTTTAATTGTTGGATTAATTTTAAATGTGTGATGCTCTATCGATGAAATAGAAGGATAGTTCCTAATGTCAAGTATTTTTATTTATATGTTTACCGTTGTAATTAGAAAAGAAGTATAGTTCCTAATGTCAAGTGTTTTTATTTATATGTGTACTGTTGTAATTAGAAAAGAGGAAGGAGGAAGTATATGCAGAATTTTTTTTTTTGAATTTATATATGCAGAATTAAGAAGCCGATAGTATTGCACTTTCTATTGACTAATATTTGAGCTAGATTTGAATTTTGGCAATCGTGACGCTCGTAAAGTTATAAAAAGATTTTTTTTTTCTTTAATAGGATTTATTAATGTGTGTTTTTGTTTTGCTACTATTATTATTATTATTATTTATTATTATCAGGGGACTCCTAGAATGAACCCCTTTTACTTTTATTATTATTATTATTATTATTATTATTATTATTACTTCAAAGTTTGCCTTTTATTTTATTTTATTATTTAGAGTTCATTATTGACTTGATTGTTTCAGTTTTTCGATTATTCTTAATTTATTGCATAAAAATTGAATATGCTTAAATATAAAAGTGTAAAGTTGACGTAAAGCCATTTTTATATATCCTATCAATAGAGTTCATTTTTAACCGTTTATATGTAATTAAACGGTTAATAAATTACTTGTATACTGTAATTATCATACACTTTACCTGATAATAGTATTTGACTAAGAAATAATAAAAAAAAAGAATTTTAAAAAAATCTACCTTCACTGATAGCAAATTAGGGGGAGGGGAGGTTTCCGTCGCTGAGGTCGAGAAGGACGGAAGGACTGGGTTGGTCGGCGTCGGGGGGAGGGGGGAGCAGTGATCCATCGCCACTGTCCAAGGGGGCAAATCTGGTCGGGGGAGCAAGGGTGGGTTTGTCGCTGGCGTTGGGGGGGGGGGGGGGAGGTGGGGCAGATCTGGCCTAGGGGGAGGGGGATCCGTTGTAGACATTGGCGGGGAAGTCGCATACGTAAGGGAAGGGGGTCGGTCTTTTTAAAATTTTTTTAAATTTATTAATCTATACTAATATGAGGTAAGGTGTATCATAATTATTATACACAAACAACATTTCACCAATTTGATTACATCTTAACGGTTTAAAAATAAGTTTTATCGATAGAATATATAAAATAGGTTCTACTGCAGTTATTCCCAAATATAAAAAGACAACATATTCAACAAAAGAAGTAGGGGACCCCGTGGGGTAAAAATTTTTAACGGTAGATATTTTGATGGTTGAGATAAAAAGATAATTCGTAAGATCAACCACACTGGATTTCATTTTACAAAACATTTCCAAAAATTAAAAAAAAAAAATGGAAAGCCCTCCCAACCGGCGGCCACCCACCTCCACCGAGCCACCGGACCGGGAATCGCGTCAGAGGCCAGGATGGAGGCTTTCGGACGGAGACGACGGCGTGGGGAGGCCATGGGCGATCGATCTGCGCAGATCTGGAAAAAATCCCTCCGTTGGATCTGCGCTACCATGGCGGTGCCGCTCGCGAAGTGGTCGACGCCGGAAAGCTTGCGTCGTTGGCGAGGAGATCGAAGGTTGCGATTCGAGTTCGTCGCCGTTCAAGGTCGCGATTTTGGCTGTGGTGGGTTGGATTCTTGTTTCGCAGTTGGCTTCGACGACACTGCCGGAAACCGGATTTCCTCTTTCTTCGCCGATGGCCGGTGGTCGGGAGGGGTGGTGGTCTGCTGGAGTACTTCTTTTTCTTTTTTATTTGAAAATTTTTTGTGATGATCAAGCGTGGTGTTTTTGCAAAGTAAATTGGTACATCGTTTTGATCTCAACCATTGAAATAATAAATTGTGGTCAATGATTTTGCCCTCATACATGGGAATAAAAAGCTTACCCATGGTAGAATTGCCCAAAGAAGCAAGTAGGGTAGAATTACCAATAAAACTGAATCACACTCAATGCATGAACTTATCCACAGCATGCAACTAGCTCCATAGCTCATGTACAACCGAAGTCAATTTGTCTTTGAAAATCTATTAGTCAAAAACTATTGTTCTGTTTAGCTCACAAGTTTAAACTCAAATTTTTCATTTCAGTTTTTGTCTTTTTATGAAAGTCAACAAAAATTATAATTAATTTTTAAAAAGTCAATCAACTCAAACTTAAAAATTTCAACTCAAACTACTTTACTAAAGACATCATATATATTACCCTATATATATATATATATATATATATATTTTTTTTTTAACTCGTCTTTTTGTCTTCTTCTCTCGTTTTCATTACAAACTCCCGAAATCTTTCCCATCAAAAGAGAGCTTGGAGATTTCTATCTCCGGTAAACTCTCTCTCTCTCTCTTATATAATTTTAGTATTTTTTGTAAGATTAAATTGCACTGGTATAATTTATGGTTAAATTATAATTACATTCTGAATTTTTAAATTTTGATATTTCCGTTCCGAATTATAAATACATGACAATCTACACCTTATTGATAATAATACTGATTTTTTTTTTCTTTATGATAATTTATGCTTGAATTGCGCATTAGTTACTTAAGAGCATTAAATGTTTTTAATCACTGGTAACCTAAATTTATTTCTGAAATAAAGTTAATTCAAAATTCTTTATTTTGATAAAACTTAATTGTTAAATATCTTAACCTTAATATATTTAAGTTAATATATATACATATACATATATATATAGATAAAGGATCATTCATGCCATTATTTAAAGACCTCAAATCACATGTCAATTTTTTTCAAAAGATTAACATTGTTATCAATGGGATAAATTGCAACATGTTTGTAAATTAATGCTGCAAAATATAAAATTAAAAGTTTAGGTTGTAAATTACAACTGAGTGATAAGTTTGGAGGCACAGGTGAAAAAAGTCATTTTATAACATTAGGTACACTAAGACTTTGTTGATACCAACTCAGTAGCTTCAATGGGTGGGAGGAGAGAAATTTAAATAGAAGTACGCAGATTCAAACTCAAAATTATTTTCGTTCATTTTTAATAACTGAGAGTCTCATATAATATATATACACACTAATTAACGTCTCTCTCTGATTGTGATCTATAATTTAGGTTTTATTGTTTTTGTCTATTTACAAATTTTTTATATCTAATTTCTGAAAGTCAGAATCGAAAATTTTTCGGTGGATAGAGATGGATATCAAAAATAGGATTATCATTATGTCAATTAGTAAAACCTACACCATACGCTATAGGTATTTTAAAAGTGCTGTAGACTTATTTCTTGTGGAGTTTATTATCTATTTTGCCAAATTACCTGCAAATAGATTGCAAATAGTATGCACAATAAATCCTTCATGTTTCTAATGGAATCAATGATTTGATTTTTTTATTTATTACGGTGAATTGTGTGTCATATCCATCTTGATATGTGTTTCAAAATCCATAATTTTAATTTTTATGTTAACCAAAATTGCTGCTTTTGTGGAAAAAAAAAAAAAAAAAAAGAGGAGGAAAATAAAAGAAGATAGAAGAAAACTAGGTTATTTATTTATTTATTTTTAAATATAAGAAAAAGAGGGTTATAAGGGTAAATGATGGCGTATTCAAATAACCTTAGAGGGAAGAAAGCTTTCTGCATAATATATAGATCTCTAATGGAGAGATCAAGCGCCTTACAACTCTGACTGGTTACTAGATGGTAAGAAAACCTAGGTTTTGTCTTTTAATTTTGGCTTGATTTATATTGATCATTGCATGTAAGTAAACAAATTATGTCGTTTTATGGTTGATGGGAACAGAAAAAGAGTTGTGGTTGGGTAAATCAGCTATTTCAATTTGCTTTCAAGTATTTAGCCTAACATCAACGATCATTATTTTGAATGAAGGTTTTCAAAAATGGACATTTTAAAAATTTAACAAAAGCATAAGACCATGAACAATAAAAAATTCCCAAATTTTCGTTGTCGTTCTATAACTATATTAATTTAATAAACAAAAAGATAGAGAATGAGAATTTTACTATCGTCCGACATGATTATAATAAGGTTTTAATTAGGTTCTCCCTTATAACCTATCACTAGGCCACAATTTATTCAATGTGGAGCTCTCTCTCATATAAGTAAGAGATGGGGTTGACTAGTCATTGTGTGTGACCCCATTTGCTAGCATAGATAAAATTACAGACATCTGAAACTTCTTTGCCCAAACTAGATCCCTTCGTTCATCCCCGAGGTCCCTAAAGCTTGGAAATGGCATAAACAGGCAAATTGGATCTTGCAGGGAGCTTTAATTCTTCCCATTCTTTGTCGTCCACCTTTGAGAAATATCGATCAACCATATCCTCACTGATGAGCTCAAGTTTAGAAGGCTCCCACTGAATAAAAATGAAATAGAAGAGGACAAGGCATTAGAAATAAGGCAACTAGAAGAAGAATTTATAGATTGACAACAGAAAAGAAATGGCTATGCGCCAAAATTGCCAAAATTTTGGACCCCGGTTCAAAGAACATCTTTTTTTTATTTGGCCCCTTTCTTTCTTTCTTTCTTTTCTATTGATTTACATCTCATTTCTAATTAATTGTTGATTTGCTAAAGGTAAATAATTTATTTACACAAGTAAATCTCTAATTTACTCTTAAAATATCACATAACACGTTTGTTTGTTTGTTTGTTTGTTTTCTTTTTGTTTTTGGAGTACCAAGAGGGATATTTATTGCGATGTCAAGACAAAAGGAAAAAAAAAAAAAAAAAAAGGTTAAAGTTTTGTTCTACCTTGGGGTTCTTATCCTTGTCCACCAATATAGCTCTACAACCCTGCAGTAAAAAAGATTGGATTGATATCATCTTCAAGGAAGATGAAAAGGAAGGTAAAACAACGAGAGACGGTGCCCGACCTCAACAAAATCCTTACTGACTTGTCCTCGCAGCACATGACAGACCATTCTGTACTCACGAATAAGACATTGACCAACCCCCTGGAGCCTTCCTTCTCTAATCTGGAATAGCGACAACCAATTTAAAACCAAATCATATCAAGTGAATCAGTCAAATAAGCTTAACAACAGACAATTTCCATATTTCATCCTTTTTTTAATGAATTTCTATGTTGTTTCATCCAAAAGAAATATTCTGCAACTGAGAATCCTTCGTTGCGGTGAGAAATGCCATCAGATACCTCCTTTTGACACAAATAAGTAGACGACATATTATATTTGATATTCCATTTTGTCAATCTTATAAAATTCAACCCCAATTACAAGTAGATGTACGTGTATCATATGGCATTTTAAACAACTCAACACACATACCGATCTCAGAGAAATTTTTAAACTCATCGGGGATGCCTTTTTCAGTGTTTGAATTGTTGCAGAGATCCAATCATCTGGTCTATTCGCTGCCTCCCTTTCCTTTGGTAGCAAGCACATTATCATTGTCACGTAAACTTAAAATGTGAAGTATGTTCTATCCATTAACCACGTAAAATACATTACAAATTATAAAAAGTATTGTCAAAGCCGCAAACACTTTCAGAGACAAACTAACTCTGATTATGGAAACATCAATATAAACTTACAAGGGCAGATATTATGTCTTCCACTGTTCTTCGGGAGAAGCACTTATCAATAACATCAAGCCTGTATCAAAACAACCCCAAAAATGAAGATTCAGAAGATATCAATAGAACATTCAAAGATCCAACATGCAAAATTCTCTCAGATGGTTGACAGCTGGTAAGACATCAAGCAAACAAAGTTATAATTCTCCTAAATGACTAAGCTGACAATTAATAATTAACAGCGGGCAATGCAGAGTGTGAGTGCGTGTGTGTGTTTTTGTGTGTGTAATTTAGCTCTTCAATGATGACTATATTGCCCATACGAATATCTCTACCTAACATAACAGAGTATATTTTACAGGTGGAGATATAAATTTTCCGACAATTAAGATATTATAATGCAAACACCATACCGGAGATAAGCACTTTTAGGTTTCAAATGTGGCTTCTGGGAATAGCTATCAATGATTTTAGAAATCACGGTTGGATCACTTGAATCCACCTTGCACAGTGCTCCTTCAAGCAAGGATAACCTCTGTTCATCAACGAAAGACACATAAAAGGCATTAAACAACAAATTTTCTGCCCAATAATTGACAGAGGGGCTTTTACTCACAAACATAGTAAGACACCATCTGCAAACAACTAAAAGGTTCTATTTATTATATATACATTTTTTTTTCAAAAGAACTGCTAGCTCTTAGCTTCTTGATTCAAACTCAAGGCCGCAAATCCTGGTTAATTAAAACTATAAATATATATACATAGTGCTAATCTAACCTAAAACTTCTGGAGGTTAGCATGCTGACGCTCTTGAAAAAAAATGCCTTTCTACGAATGCAGTTATCTTATTTTCTAAGAGAAAATCTTAATCACTCAAATCTTATACTCCTTTTTTTTTAGGCATCAACTCCCACTAATTTTATTTTTCTTTGCCATGTTGCTAAACAAGGTTCAAGAAAAAGCTAGAGACGAATAATATACACATAAGTCACTAACATTAACACAATCACGATATTACAGTATAACTTGCTTTAGGAAGAATAATTTGTAGCCGGGCAAGGTGAGAGTTTCATTGCAAGGATTAGCATATATACTGGAAGTAAACAGTAGTAGAAGGTAGCATACCTTTGAAGGGACAAAGTGAGTTGCAAGATTACAAGCAAGCATTTCAGCACCATCCAATCTAGAACCAGTTAGACCGACATATTCTCCTGCCCAATATTTGAAGATACAGTGAATGACAAAGCACAAAAAAGACTTTCATGTTTTCTTTTGTTTATTCTGCTAAAAATATTAAATATGAAATTATTTGAACCAGCAATATTAGTAGTCAAAGGAATCAATACCAAAGAAATGTGAATAAAGACAGCAAACATGAATTTTGCAAAGGAAAACAATTACTCGTCACTGGGCATCGTCCGCACATTTTAATAATTCAAACAAATCTGATAGGGAGGAACTACCACTAGCGCAATCCAAAACTCTTCATAGTTCCCCATGGTTTGCTTGCAGTGATTAGGTTGAAAGTTAATGTTACCACATAAAACAAAATAGAACAAGCAATACAAGAAA
Source organism: Ficus religiosa (assembly GCA_024759925.1). NCBI lineage: Eukaryota > Viridiplantae > Streptophyta > Magnoliopsida > Rosales > Moraceae > Ficus > Ficus religiosa. The sequence goes on from JAFMPE010151152.1 coordinate 17,126, forward strand.
AAGGAATCACTGAAGATACTTATATGTAAATCAAGGATATTACTAGCATTACCAAAGAAACCAGGAAGTCTTGACAAGAAATAAGAGGCTCCCACATCTGGGAAGAGTCCCAAAGCTGTTTCTGGCATTGCGAAGACCTACAAAGGGTACACTTTTTAGTGTGTGACCAACAAATTATCACTGTTAGATTTTAAAGATTACCCTCAAAACCCTTGAATTATAATACTCAAGTTAAATTGAATCTACACTGTACTCTGAACACAAAATATTACTGTGTGACAAGTTCCTCTTCTTCCGCTTTTGCTTATTGCGTATGTAGAAAAATAGAAAAAGGAAACCCAAAAGCAAAGTTGATAGTTTCAATTGATGAAAATATACCGAATTCTCTGTTGCAACTCGGAATCTACCATGTATTGAAGTACCAGCTCCACCTCCCATGACAATTCCATTGAGAATTGAAACCTTGAATAATATTTGCATGCTAAGAGTAAGAAAATACTAAGAGATTCTAAATAAATAGTACGGATAAATGAAGTCCAATACATCCAATACGACAATGGCTATAAAGACTTGTAAAAATGTGTCCTTAAATTTACAACTGCCTTACCTGGGGTTTACTGTATGTTGCTATCAAGTAATTTAAGGTAAACTCCTTCCGAAAAAACTCCGCCCCTAATTTCCAATTACCTAGATTATGCCATTGGGAACAAGATAATATCAGTTTAGCACTATTAACCTTGATTGCATCTTATAAATGAATTTCTTCCAAGTTTCAAACATTCAGCATTTTATAATTGAACTTATCAGTTCAAAATACTTCCTCTTGATGCGGGGCTGTGGATTAGCTATAGACGTTAACAAATCAGCACAACAAAGTTTAGAACAGATATCTATACCTCCATTAATATCACGAACCACAGCAGCAACATCACCACCCGCGCAAAATGCTCTTCCTTTCCCCTAAAACCATGACAAAAGATTTAAAAAAAAAAAAAAAAAAGGTCATCATAAATATTGAAGATAACAAATACATGTAAAACAGATAATGATCATGAGAAAAGTACAGGGCAGTTTGGATCATAAGTTCAAACTCACAATTCAAACAGTAAATCCAAATTTTCTTAAGAGAAAATACCGCAGAAAATAGATTGAAAAGTGGGTTTAAAATAGGACGTCAAATGGGAGGTAAGTACCTTGACTATCACCAACTTGACGTTAGAATCGTTCTCATAGGCGTAGAAAAGTTCCAACATCCGAGTGATCTAGGCAAAACCCAAATGAAAGAAAGTACCATGGTTGGTCAAATTCTTGCTCCATAGATTTCAAACAAAGAAAATACCAACCAAATTATGGCGCTACCATTTCATAGGAAAGAGCATTCAATTGTCTAGGCCTGTTGAATATCAAAGTCCTCGCAAACAGCTTCTCTTCCACCAAAACCTATCACACCAAGCACCATATCAAATATATATATAAACAATTATTCTTCCGAAGAAATTCAATTTAACGCCCACACCAAGCACCATATCAAATATATACATAAACAATTATTCTTCCGAAGAAATTCAATTTAACGCCCACTATTATTTCGTTTTTCTTTTCCTAAAGTTTTGATGGAAGCCAAACAAACCATGGGATGAACTGAGTAAAATATAGGAAAGAAAAAATAAATAAATAAAAGAAGAGAAGTAAAATATGAAGTAAAACCTGATCTTCTTTTTGGGGAGAAGAGTTGGAGGAAGCCATTTTCAGTTTCTACTGTAACAGATATTCGTCAGAGTAAGAGCAATCGGAATTCTCGCCGGAATGGAAATCCCTCTGTTTTTTTTTTTTTTTTTGGCTTACAAGGAAATCCCGCTGATAGTCACCTGTAGCTGCAGCCCAACCGCGCCACCTGAGAGCCCTTGACACGCCTCTCACCCCCGCGAGATTTTATTTATTTTTTATCTTATACAAAACTCTCGGGTTTGTTTGATGAATGAGTTTAGTTTAAGATTTTTAAATTTTTTTTTAGAAAAGATAAAAATTTTTTCAGAAAAGATAAAAATTTTTTTCAAAAAAAGATAAAAATTATAATGAAAAAAATACAACTTAGTTTAAGATAAACTTTAAAACAAACAAACACTTCAAATTACCCCCATGTGTCTAATTCCGTTTATAAACTAACCGAATTTGCTCAATTAAAGATTAAACAACAAATTTATTTTAAGATATAAATCTCAATTAAGAAAATAACAAGAATAACCTCCTTAAAAATGTTAGATTTTCTCTCTCACTCCTCTTCTCTCTCGTTCTCTCTCTTCATGATGCTATGTTTGGTATGGGGGAAAGTGATAGGACAAAAAAAACATGGATGAGATTTTAGGATGGAAAATGGTAATTAAGAGTATTTGGTAGGAGAGAAATTTTGATGGAATGGAAAAGTGAAAGGAATAATTTGAAGGTACATACCTAAAAAATATGTCTTCTCAAATGTGGAACAACTTTGTAAGGGAAAACTTTGAAAACAATATAGAGAAATAAAATTACACAATTAACTTTGTTATCTATCAAAATTCTAGCCAAAAAAAATAAGCTAAATGATCTTTCCATCAAAATGAGGGTATAATAGTAATTGTCATAATTGTAATTTTTCTATCCATTTGGTTTTACTTATAATCCAACAAGAGAAAGTAAAATGATTTTTTTTTTCCCCTAACTTCTTATACCAAATAGCTAACGAGAAAATCAAAATCCTTTGTTTTTTTACAATTTTCCTTTCATCATAATTTTTTCCCCTCTATTTTCTTTTCTTCTTACCAAACGGAGGCTAAATGTTCTCTCTCTAGAAATGAAAATGAAGACTCGGGAGAACAAAAACCCAAAAAAGGGGGGAAAAAAAACAAAAACCAAAAAAAAAAAAAAACTGAAAACAATGCACATACAAACATCTATTACATAATGGATATTAAAAAAAAAAAAAAAAAAAGGAAAAAGAACTCAAAGAACCCATGGTGTCGTGTTGTTGAGGTTTAACTTCGCAGTGAGGGGGGAGTGCCACCGTTAGGGTGAGGTCGTCGAGGAAGGAGAGTTGGCAGGGAGGTACGCTTGATTGGGGTGGCATGGTGGAGCTATTGATGGGGCAACGATGGACTAAGGTATGCTTGTCACCCCACCCACATGCTGATCACTCACACCCACATGCGAATCTCTCATAGCGTGTGCAGGGAAGGCACTTCGACAGCGCTGAATTCACGAGGGAAGGCGATGGAGGGGGCGGGGGGGGGGGGGGGGAGGCAAAGTGATATTCGAATTTATGAGATTAGGCATTTGTTTGGTGTTTCAATTGGAACTCAAATTTTTCATATCAATTTTTGTCTAGTTCCGAAAAGTCAACAAAAATTATAACTAATTTTTAAAAAGTTAATAAACTCCAACTTAAAAATTTCATCTCCAACTAACGAACCAAACGGAGACTAAGTATTTTTATTAGCATTTTTTAATTAACAAGATTCATGTTTTAAAATACATTTAATTAACTCTTTTATGTATGACATATAACGATGAGAATGTCATCACGGGCAAGAGCACGTGGGACGAGACGTATTCAGATCCAATTCTAGTTCCCATTGGTCCGGTTACAAGGGCTCGT
>JAFMPE010151153.1:0-26065 GCA_024759925.1 Ficus religiosa
CTCTCTCTCTCTCTCTCTCTCTCTCTCTCTCTCTCTCTCTCTCTCTCTCTCTCTCTCTCTCTCTCTCTCTCTCGCTCGCTCGTTCTTTGCTCAATCAGTATCTATTTACTTGTTATAGGACTTAATACTAGCAAAAGAGTCCCTAAAAAAAAAAAAAAAAAAAACTACTTGGGTGTTGGTTAATGAGTTTAGTTTAAGATTTTTTAAGTTTAATAGTAATTTTTGTTGACTTTTCAGAAAAGACAAAAAACTTTTTCAGAAAAAGATAAAAACCATGATGAAAAAGTATAATTTAGCTTAAAATGAATTATAAAAACAAACAAACCCGTAAAAGAGTTATGATTCTGCTTTAATATTTCCTCCCTGATTAGTTATTAGAGCTAATTGCTAGTTTTATATGATCTAACGAACTTTAAAATGATAACACCAATTTTGAGTGGTTCCATCTCTCCCTGTTCTCTTTTCATCTGAGAAATAACAATGAAAATAACATGTAAATTGGTATTAAGGATCTCAATCAAACATTTAAATTGTAATTTTTTAACTAGTATAGTAGCTGGATGGTATCCGAATTCTTTGGAGCAATGCTACAGTTACTCACCGCCACCATAATGGTATTCCTAAACATTTTTCAGTTATTATAGATACCAACTTAACATATATTATATGATATAGAAAAATAATCATAATAATAATAACAACTCATATACCATAAAATGTCATTTTTTGAAAAATTAGAGGCAACTAATTTAATTCCTGCCACTTTCCCGGAAACGTATATACTATAACTATAAACAGTATAAATAAAACGTTTCCTAATTGGTGCAGTTGCTATTCTCAGGAGGATAGTGTTGGCATAAAATCGTTGCGCACTAAGATATTATTGCAACGAGTTAGATTATCAAAAATCATAAAACATAAAATAATGAGGGAAACTATTTAAGATCAGCAAGCATCTGCAAGAGCCCACCGAAACCGAGCATGTCTTTAAAGTGGAGCAAGATCATGATCAAAAGTAAGCAAAAAAGATAAAGGGAAAATGTTGTATGATGGTATAGACTCGAAATTCAGTCAACTTCGAGGGGATTTTTCCTTCCGTTTGCCCAATAACTTTTTGAGGATTAATAAAAGTTTGCTATATATTTTTCTTGTATATATTATTTTAAAAAAAAAAAAACCCCTCCGTAAATGGAGAAACAAAAAAATTAAAGTGACAAACCTATTTACAATATCATTAATTTCTGGATGAACTCATTAATAACTACGTGAGCATTGTGTGTGTGTGTGTGTGTATGCACTGGCTTGCGTTTGCTTTCCACAAAAGATATTTACGATAAGAGATTGAAAAGGATTTAATTCTTTGAAAAGAAAAAATTTTTGACGTCATTGTTATCTCGCATTTAAGCTGGCCATAGTTATATGGGCATCTACCGTTATCCTAAGGTAGGTCCTCCAATGATCAGTACAAATCAAGATAACCAGATAAGGGATAGCGCTGTGGTCCGATGTCGGTCGGAAGTTTACTTTGCTTCATTGTTTGACCATTGTTGATTTACGTGGACTTCCTTTTGACATTGTACAACAGTAGTATTTATATATATATATACACACACATATATGTATCTACTAAAATATTTCCTTTCGTACATATAAATAACGCACATATAGATGCAAAGCCAGCCTAGGTAGCGAGATAGATCTCATCTCATTACTCCCCTCCGACTTTTCCATTTCACATGGTGTAAATTCTCACAAATCCGTGCTGTGTACAAAATCCCATTTATTTTATTTTTCTCTTCATCGGCACCATTTCCTTCATCCTCTTCCCCCACTCCTCCACCATATCTCTCCACTGTCAACTGTGCGTTGACGTTACTCATTCGTTCAACAACACCCCCCCCCCAACAAAAAAAAAAAAAAACTATTTTTCAATAATATTTAGCACATTTGATTCACAACCCCCCATTAGCATGGATCTCATGACTCATTTCTCTCAGTCTTCCTACTTGATGATCACCCTCATTTTTCTTCTCATCTGCAAAGGTATATATATTTAATTAACATTATTTCATACTTCGTAAACAGTTAGATTGTGAATCTATCACGCACCGCTAAATTACTGCATTGTTGCCACAGCAACAAGATCGCATGATGTTTACTTTTTTTGCGTGATTTGTACAGGCACATTAGGGTCTACATTCACGATCATTAACAAATGCGGACACACAGTATGGCCGGGGATTCTTTCCAATGCGGACAGCTCCAGATTAGACAGCACCGGATTCCAACTCCCACCGGGCGGTTCCCGAGCCTTCCAGGCGCCACCCAACTGGTCGGGCCGGTTCTGGGGCCGAACCGGCTGCTCCTTCGACCCGACCACCGGTCAGGGCGGCTGCGCCACCGGCGACTGCGCCTCCAACCAGATCGAGTGCAACGGCGCCGGCGCCAACCCGCCCGCCACGCTCGCCGAGTTCACGATTCGCTTGGGCGCGCTGGACTTCTACGACGTCAGCCTCGTCGACGGTTACAACCTCCCCATACTGGTCGACGCCACGGGAGGCACCGGCTCGTGCCTCTCGACCGGCTGCGTCACCGACCTGAACCAGCAGTGCCCGCCCGAGCTGAGGGTCGGGAGCGGCGAGGCCTGTAAAAGCGCGTGCGAGGCATTCGCGAGACCCGAATACTGCTGCAGCGGCGACTACGCATCGCCGGCGACGTGTAAGCCGACGGCGTACTCGGAGATGTTCAAATCGGCGTGTCCGAAGTCGTACAGCTACGCATACGACGATCCGACGAGCACTTTTACGTGCAGTGGGGCTGATTACACGATAACATTCTGCCCTTCCTCCACAAGGTAAGAATTAATGTTTATTCATTATGATCCTTTTAATTTTGTTCGTTAATTCGGTTTTTTTTTTTTTTTTTTTTTTTTTTTTTGGTTTCCACCTTTGGTTAAATTAATTTATTTTTTGGTAATGTTTAGTATTTTCCTATTATTCTAGAAAATGAATTGAATCCAGTCAGTGTTGTCTTCTTTTTTTAAAATATATTCCGCTTTGCTTTCATTACAACTTTTTTCAATCATGCTTTTGACCTTTTGTAGTCTATAAGCAAACAGCTCATTCTTATTAACTTATGCGCTACATAAAGGACACCGCCAGCAATATTTGATTATGGCGAGAAACTATAAAAGTTTACTCTTTATTTTTTTAATTAAGATGGAAATATTTTTATTATTATTATTGTTATTGACATTTGGGAGGAGAATATTTGAACTCAACAATTTTTACATGTCAGATATAGAATTTATTTACTCAATGGCTATATGTAGAATCGAAATTGGTATTTAAAACATATATATATATTAGGTGAATAAAACAATATCAATGTCATTTTTATTTATATATTTTCCTTAATCTACAGTCAAAAATCAGCAAGAGATATGTCTCCACCAAGTGATTCAAGCACAGACACAGACACGGGCACAGGCACAACAAGTGGATCGTCTGGGACAAACGGGTCTACAACAGGGACAGGGGGTTTCTCATTTGGGGATACGAGTTCATGGTTTCCAAATTTTGTCACCGGAGACTCGTCCAAGCTCTTAATTTCTACTTATACTTTGCACGCTACATTGACACTATCTATCACTTTGTTGCTCTATTTTTCTTCGATAACTTGTCCGTAGCTAGCTTCTCTCTTAATTACCATCCCCATCCACGTCCACATGTAGCCTTGGAGTTCACTCAAAGTACGTCATGATTTTTGCATTGAGAGAATAGGAAATATTGAGGAAACCGAGGAGAGAGGTTGTAAATCCCAATTTTCCCGGCCACATGCATGTACAGATGATGTTCAGATGTTAAGCTAATTAACATGCACTTCACTTCTCTTTGTTAATTTTCTTCCATTACAAGTACTTCAGAGGCTTTTGTAATTTGAAATGAATACCAATAAAAACGGAGGAGAAAAAAACAGAGAGATTGAAATTTTCAGAAAAATAGAAATATCGTGATTCGAATCTAATCCAACTCAATATAAAATAGAAATAAAAATAAAAAATAAAAAGTGGTTTTCTTAACTTTGAATCTCAGTAATAATTTGGTTGGTGGGTTGAGGCCAACAAAGGCTTAACTTTGCTGGATCTACAAGCTTGGTAGTTTTGCGATTTTGGCAAACATTTAGACGTAGAGTAATAATTATGTTTCCGACTGGGAACGCCCATGCCAAATGTTATTTCTTTGGATCAAGAGTCGTTGTTTTTGTTTGTCGGTTTTTTTTTTTTTTTTTTTTTCAACGTGCCCACTAGACCGGTGAAAGGGAAATATCCATTTAAAATAACTGAAACCTAATTTCTTGTTAACTCTGTCCTAAATCCTAATCATAAGTTTTTTTTTTTCCAAGATGAAAAAGATAGTTTTGGATTTTTTATATACTATATCGTATTATATAATTTATATAACGTGGTTAATGATTATGGTGTTGAAGATTCCAAGTTCAAGATAATTATCAATTGACCCTCTTGTAAATGGAATGAATGTAACATCGAGTGTAGAGTATGTTTGAGCCAACACAAATATCTCAAAACTAAAAAATTCTTTTGCCCTCGGTTAATTTCAGCTAACAAACAAGGCAAAATTCGGAAGACCGGTTTGGTTGGTTTGAAGGGAAAAAACCGAATGGAATTAAAACAAATATATTTTTCATCACTTTGATGGGTTTGAAATTTTCTAGAGATAAAACCAAATCAAATTGAATTGAATCAGTTTGGACTAACAAATTCAGTAATTTCTGAATTGTAGAGTTTGAATCAATTGCATAAAGTTTTAAAATAATGAAACCAGGTTGCTAAGTTTTTCATATTTAAGAAGATAACAAGTATAAAATTACTATAAATACAAAAAAAAATAATAATAATAAAAGAAATTATTAAAGAGTTCTATTGGTTTGTCTAGTTTTATGGTTTTAATTTTTTGAAATTGCTAATTAAATCATAAAAATTAAAAAAAGATTTCTAAACTGACAAATCAATTAATCAAAAATTAAAAACAAATTACTAAGTTCTAGATTTGTTCAGTTAATGTAGATGTAGTTTGTCTTTAAAGTTAAACGCTAAAATGCCCACCACCGAAGGTTGTGGTGTAGTGGTTGGCGGTTTTTCCTAAGTCTCCTCACTCTTTCCACCAAAAATCAAATCCCATAGTCTCCACTTTAGACCTTGCTTCAGCTTTGGCTATTAATGCATTAGACTAAGAGGCAAGCAGTAATGACCCTCGGTAGAAAGCTTGGTGAGGCTAAGTATTAAGTACCAGTCACTCATCATTGGTCTCCGGGATTGCTATTAAACCGAAGGAACGTGGGAATAAGATGGGCACCACCTAATCCCCTTTCATTGAGCCAAAAAAAAAAAAAAAAAAAAAAAGCTAAAATGCCCAAGCGCACCGTCTAGTGCAATCTATCGTACATCATGGATTTTGCCCTAGTTTGCAGTAAAAGGATTATATTTCAAATCAAATCGAACTTGAGTCTTTTAATTTTTGTAAAAATCCACATCACATTCATTTTGTTCTTTCCTAAATATTAATCCATTTTAGATTCTTAACTTAAAGCATGTGTTTGGTGCATTGGTTGAAACTGAATTTTTTATGTTGGAATTGAGTTGAATTGAATGTGTATTGGGTACGGCATTTGAACTATCAAAATTAAAAAAAGTAAAAAACTTGAAATGTGTTCGGAAAAAAAATCACTATGTAGCTTATTTTATTCGTCTCGTGGACTTATATATAAAAAATTATAGACTTTTAAAGTTTGAATTATAAAAATTATGAATAGTAAAATTAGTATTGACTTTTCAAAAAATAACAAAAAAAATTTAAATTTTTTGAGTTTGGATTGAACTGGACCCTAAATCCAAACACATGCAGATTTTTTCATTCCGATCCCTCCTCAAACTTTATCGAAAGTTAGAAAACTAAATTTAAGATGAGAAAACGTTAAACTGAACGTTTACTAGTTACGACATTACAGACAGAAGCATTAAACAAATCATATTGAACAATTAGTAGTAAGCAACATTTGCGGGGAAAAAAAAGAGTTGTGTAAATACACACTTCTAGGGTGTGTATACTAAACTATAAAAAATATATATATAATGGAAAAGGTAATAGGATCGAAAAATAAAGTAATGGAATAGGAAGGAGGCTCATTGATTCTCTTTTTAATGTTTACTTGTCTATTAGATAGTATAAAAAGAAATAATTCCATTCTCCTTGTAGTGTTTAATAACCATAGTAATGTTAATCTAATTAATATAATTACTAAAATATCCTTTTATATGAAAAAAAAAAAAAAAACATTAGCACATGGAAACTTATTAAGAGTATATGAGTAAATTTGTTATGTATTCCCTTTAATAAGGAATCAATAGCAAGGGGGATGGAAAGATTAATATTCCCCTTATTCATTCCCTATATTGGGAGGGGCCCACAAAATTCTTATTCACCATTTTATAAATAAACACATGATTAAATAAGAAAAGAAAATTACTATTCACTTTTCTTTTCCCTTTGATGCAAAGTAAACATGCTATAGCCTTTTTCTTCCTCTTCACTATTTATCATTAACAGGAACAATGGTTCCTTGACCAAAAAAAAAAAAAAAAAAAGGATTGCCTTTAAAGAGCACAGTTTTAGATTATCATCCTAGTTATAATAATTTTAGTTTTTTTACCTCCAACTAGACAAGTATGAATGATTAAATATTCAAATAAGCATTAAAAAATGACAAAAAAAATTATTAACTTGTCCATTTAAAAGGTTGTTTTCATAATTTTCTCCATTCTTTTCTCTATTTTTCTCTCTTCCCCATTCTCTTTAGGGATGGCAATATTCCCGGTAGGAATGCGCCCCGAAAAAGACAGGGATGTGGACATTATTCAAGGATAGAGACGAGGGTGGAGATAAAATAATATTACTGAAAATTGATAAGACAAGGACAGGAAAAGCACTCGCCCTCTACCTCGATATATATTAGATCTATATATTTATATTTACATTTATATCTAATGTAATAAATAATTATCTTTAAATATTATTAGTTTTTTAATGAAAAAAATAGCACACTCTACCTAGTACCCAAAGAGACTATTGATATGTAATTTTTATGTGTAGTTGTAACAAATGGAGAATGGAGGTTATTAATCAAGCATATTTTTTTATTTTTTATTTTAAACTAAACTCTGACTAATCTTTTTTTCTTTTTTTTTTTTTTTTCCTACCCAGAGGTGTAGTTATAACAAATGAATAATGGAGTAGGCACGAAGGAAGCTCTCTCAACAGAAAATTCCCATCTCCAGGCCCGCTTCTATATAGAAAGGGATGAGGATGATTTTGAGATATGAGGATGGAGACGAGAAAACATTCCCCACCCATCCTGTTGCCATCCCTACATTCTTTTCTCCTCTCTGAAACCCAAGGCCTAGGCAGTAGTATGACACCTTTCACACTACACTCTATAACCCGTGGCCTGGCAGTGGTATTAATTTCGATGGACAAGATTTCAGCCAAAACATCACCCATCCCAAACCAGGCCTATGTAGTCAGATCCCGCCAAATTGTCATATTTAATAGCGTTAACGATCTACAACAATAGGTTTTCCCATCGCCCACCCAAAAAAAAAAAAAAAAAAGGAAGCATTATTGAGTTTGAAATTGACAACATTAACTGGTGGTAAAACCCAAAATTCCTGGAAATATGATAATGATTACAGTAATCTACCTCTAATGTCTTATCTAGCATCCACAAGCAAAGTCAAAACGCGCGATGCATATTTTTCCATTTCTCTCAAAGAGACTAAAAGACATGAAAAAACTTAACAAGGCCTTCTAGACTTTAAATAAAATAAGGAGATTTGCTCGCCCTTGAGGCAATCTACAATTCATCCTTGAAACCTTCTGTGCTGTCTTCAGCCTGGGGAGTGTCAGCAGTTTCTTTTGCGTCGCTTTCTGTCTCAACTTCTTCAGCGTCATCTTCCTCCTCGACCGCGGCGTCAGGGCTGATGTCTAGGCTTGACTTGACTGAACTGTAGATTCGGGAGGCGAAATCTTTGGGATCGCTAAGCATGAAACCACTCTCCATGAGTGCAGTCTGGTACATAAGCTGTGCTGTTTGCTTCACACTCACATCCTGAAAGAGACGTGCCAATCGTTTCAGGAAAACATGAAAGATACAAATAATTTATGTAACTAAACAGAAAGAGCGGAGGAAACAAAATGGAGGCCAAGAACGAACTGTGAAGAAAGTTGCAAACATTCCTTTTCATGTTTCTGGATATGTACGAAATACATGCGTACCTCGGGGTCCTTAACTACTCTCTCTCGGAGCTCCTTGATGATTGGGTGCCTGGGGTTGATCTCGAGCACCCTCTTCCCGCGCATGTATGCTTGTTTGCTAGCATCTGATAAAGTCTGAGATTGCATGATCTTCTCCATGTTTGCACTCCATCCATACTTCGATGTCACGACCACACAAGGAGTGTCATCCAAACGGTTGGACACCTTCACATCATCCACATTGTCAAAGGACAGAGCACTCTTCCACCACTTGGTGAGATCCTTGAACGATTCCTTGAGTTCCTTGGCTTTTGAGTCTTTCCCAAGTTTCAGGCCCTCCTTCGAAACGTTCTGGAATTTCTTGTCTTCGTAATCCATCAGGTATTGCATCAGGTACTCATCAACAGGATCTGTAAACAAAATGACCTGCAAGAATATGCGAAAAATAAGCGAATGAGACAAGGTTTTAAATCCTGAGGCTCAAACCAAAAACAAAGTTAATGCAACAAAAAGATGTCCAATGAAAATGATTCACAGGTACCTCATAATTCTTCTTCTTAAGCCTCTCAAGGAATGGAGATTTTTCCAATTGCTCTTTGCTGGTTCCAGTAATGTAGAATATATCCTTCTGTCCGGATTTCATTCTCGAGATGTACTGATCCAATGACGTTAGTTTGCCATCTGACTTGGTGCTGCAAGAACCATTTTATCTTTTTATCAACATCATACACACAAATACCGAAAAGAGAGAATTTCAAAATCTGCCAGAGATTCTAATTCTAAAGTTACCTCTCGAATCTTAGAAGTTTTGCCAAACGATTCCTGTTTGTAGCATCCTCAATGATACCCAATTTGATAGACTTGCCAAATTCATTCCAAAATTTTGTGTATTGGCCTCTCTTCTCATCATCATCGCTGGACTTCTCGACATCTGCTTCCATCAGCATTTATTGTCAAACAAGACAAATTCAATGAATTCAGCGGAAAATACACAGAACAGGCATGCATGCTAAAATATATAAATGTGATGTGAACATAGAAAATGGATTATTACATACACCATACCTTTCTTGTCTTTGTCATTGGACTCATCAGGATCCTCTTCAGCAAGTTTACGAATCATATCAAGTGCCTTGCGGATGAGCTTCTTCTTAATAGTTTTCAGACTGCTGTGTTGTTGAAGCATTTCTCTTGAGACATTGAGTGGCAAAGTATCAGAATCAACAAGACCCTGTTCAAAGTGCCACAAAATTAGAAACCAATCCCCCAATCCTGACGGTAAGTTACTACTGCATATTACATTACCTTCAAAAAGTTCAGATACTTTGGTAAAAGCTCATCAAATTCATCAGAGATGAAGACCCTTCTGACATACAACTTCAAGTTGGATTTATTGGAGTTGTAGTAGCTCTCGTAAAGATCATGAGGAGCCTTAGGAGGCACAAATAATAGAGCCTTGAATTCCACATCACCTTCTGCTGAGAAGTGACTCCATGCTAAAGGCTTCTCGTCGCTGAAATCCTGTTAGAAGCACAAGATGTAAATCATTGAAGAAAAAAGAAGAAAGGACAATGTGCCTTTACAAAGAAATCACAGATTTTGACCCAGTTTAACTTCAAAACATTATTCAGTTCTACAAGAATTTACAACTGAACGTGCAAATTACCTTTGCAAGAGAGTGGTAGAATTTGCTGTACTCTTCTTCTGTGACTTCCTTTGGATTTCGCAGCCATATAGCCTTAACATCGTTCAAAAGCTCCCACTCATAAGTTGTTTCCTTCACTGTCTTTGTCTTTGATTTTTTCTCAGAATCTTCATCTTCCCCTTCTTCATCAGTAGAAGTCTTTTCAGCTGTGCACATTAATGGTCCAAGGACAAATAAGTAAGGCCAAAAATAGAGGAAACACAAAACACACTAATACTTTCTGCTAGCAACAACAAGCTGTTGGAATTAATAACAAAAAAATCAACTGGATTATGCATACATGATTCCTCTTCCTCGCTAGGCTCATCTTCGTCAGCAGGAACATCTACATCAACCTCTTTGCTTGCCCAGAGATAGATGGGGAAGTTGATGAATTCCGAATATTTTTTAACTAATTCCTGAATCAAGTTTATAATTACATTGCATGTTAGCTTGACCTTAACCATCTATTAAACAAAGGGAAACGGCAGAGTCACTAGGCATGGGCTAAATTATACTATTAACAAACAGATGTTGCTGAGAAGCAATGAAGTAACACACCTTTAGTTTGCTCTCTTCCAAGTACTCCCCGGCTTCATCTCTAAGGTGCAATCTAATCTCGGTTCCACGTCCAAGTGGCTCATTCCATGTATCTTCAGAAATGGCAAATGCGCCATCAGCCTTCGACTCCCAAACATACCTAAAAGCCAAAAAATTTTGTCATTTCATCAGAAAAATTATAACCAATAGAACAGGAGTCAGACCAAAAAAAAATACTGAATGAAATTGAAACCCTAACAGCACGAAAAGATTACTTACTGTTTGTCATCATTGTGTTTGCTAATGACTTCAACGTAGTCAGCAACAAGATAAACAGAGTAGAAACCAACTCCAAATTGACCAATGAGATTGAGATCTCCACTTGTCTGCATTTTCTCAACGAATGCTGCAGAAAATATAATTGCTCAAATCAGTTCCTTTGTGAACAAACAGTGAAACTTTTATTATCCCTTTTCATATTTCTTATTTACATTACATACCTGACGTTCCAGATTTTGCAATGGTACCCAAGTTCTTAATCAAATCTTCCTTGGTCATTCCAATACCTCTGTCACGTATTGAAAGGATTTTCTTCTCTTTGTCCAACTTAATCTGTAATTCGATTGGCCATTCACAATAAGTTCAAGGACGTATTAAAAATCATGCACACCATCAATTAACAGAAAAGTAGTCATTCCAATTCAAAAATAATAATAATAAAATAGAATAAATAAATAAATAACTCTTTTATGTTTAAACATCACTAACCTGGATCTCAAGCTTGGCGGTATCACCCTCACCCAATATCTCTTTGTCTGTGAGGGAAAGGAATCTAATTTTGTCTATGGCCTGGAAAATTTATCAAAATTTTGCATTACTATAAATATTCAGTCATATTCAGTGAGGTTAAAGGAAAAATAAAAGTTAAAATCAAAAAGACAAAGATTACATCAGAAGCGTTGGAGATCAACTCCCTCAAGAAAATATCTTTGTTGCTATAAAGGGAGTTGATAATAATATCCATGAGCCGAGACACCTCTGCCTGGAACTCAAACTTCTCCGCATTGCTGCGAATAGATCTCTTCGAAATCGACTCCGCCTCCCTATATAATTCAAAATTTATTTTTTCAGAAATTACTTTATAAAATAGGTTGATAATAAATTGATAATCAAACAAAAACTCAATTAAAACTCAGATAATACTAATAACAAATAAAGCCTCAGTGACTGAGTGAGCTAGTCTCGGAAATGAGATTTGTACAAACCGCTTGACGACGTCGGAGTCGGTGGATAAACCATTCGGAACCGCGCCGATCTTCTCCTCGACCTTCGGCGGATCTACAAGCTCGTCGGAGCTACCCTCCGCATTCGCCTGTAATTTACGACCTGAACCACCACAGATCCCCAAAAATTCACTTTATCCGAATTCATTTCAGTACAGGCTCATTCATTTCTAACGAACGAGCCGCGTTTCTAAGAGAAATGCTCAAGAACCATGGAAATGAAGAGCAAAAAAAAAAAATCTACGAGATCCATAACGGAGAAACTGAAAACGACGAAAAAATAAAAATGGCAAATGGAAGCCATGGAAGCCATGGAAGTACCTTGATCTGGGAGAAGAAAGAGGAGACACAAGAGAAACAGAGCGGAAGGGATCGTCCACTTCCTCATCGTCCTATGGAATTTGATTCTTCTAGTAGCTTCGTCTCAGTTTTGCGCTCTACAAATGAACGAGTGTCTCTTCGATATGGATTTTCGGGTTTTTAAACAAAAAAACACCCTCAAGTATAGACGGAGACCGTGAATCTCACGGGAGCTTGACTTTGGATTGGCTATGATCTTGCCACCGTGGACAGATCAACGGTTGGTGATTTGTTTGTCGAAACGTGGCGAGTTGTTATTGGCTGTTGTTTGTTTCCTTGACGTGGTGGAACAGAGAGTGTTTGGATGGCCCCACAGACGACTTGAAACCGTAAGTCTGATTGACCGACTGACAATCAGGCTGCCAGCATGGATGATCCGACGGCTACTTATTGATTGACTGATGTGGCATATTTTTATTGGAGCGCCTTCTCCACTTGACGTGGAGAAATCAAGTGCCTCGCCCCTCCTTAACGGCCCTGTTTGATAGCGGGCATAAGCTGTTCTATCTTTACTTTGTCCACGGCCTGGGTAGATTAATGATTAACCCGAATTAGGACAGCCCTAACCCCATTCTGAGTGACCAATGCATCAGAAAAAAAACGCCAATCTAGAATCAAAACACAATGATAATTAAATCTGGATATTACATTATAAGTGCTGTCTTTAGACAATAGTTACATCATATTTTATAAGCATATCTCTTTTTTTTTTATGTGAGTTAATTAGTTAAATAATTGACAGAATTGGAATTGGTCATTCATATAATTAACTTAAATGGGGAATTTGAAATCTAGAATTATGGATAATTATGATTAGATTTTAAAATCGACAAATTTACGGTCTCTTGTAGACAAAAAACATGTAACATTGCCTTTTTAATGTTAATGCCAAAACCTAGCTTACAAAATGTCACAAGGGAAGACAACAAAGATTTATGCTAAGAAAAAAGGCCGTTGATTAGCTATCACCAATAATGGCAGTCTAACAGAAAGGTAAGAATGCTTTATAACTCTATCTCCTATTTTCAAATATTTATTGCTAGTATTTGCATTTATTTTTTGAATTAACTAGATCGTGCATATACCTTTAGGAATAATTGACGAGCGTGTGCACTAATTATCTTCTTATTTTACTTGTTATCTTAGTAGATTTTAAAAGTGACATTGTAGGGAGATGCAACATCATTGATCACTTTTGATTAATAAGAAAGAGAGAAGAGGACTAAGAGTTAGATGAGAGCTGTGATCAAATTTTAGAACCCTTTTCTAAGGGGGTTTTTTTTTCACCAATGCCCCATAAATTTATCATGTAGCTGTAACTTGCACCCTGAATTTTTAATTTTGATAATTTACATCATAAATTTTGATTATAATGCTAATTTTTTAAAAGAAATTAACAGATGACTTATACATGAGTCATCAATTAAAGACATGCATGAATGACATTTTTCTCTATTTTAACTTAATTGCATTAAGATTAAGATGTTTAATTAAGTTTTGTCAAGAAGAAAATTTTGAGTTAACATTATTTTGATTATAGAATTGGGTTAAATTCTTAAATAAAAAAAATTGTATCCTTAATTATCGACCCACGTGTAAATCAGTTGCCAAAAGTGGTTTACATTAAAGTTAAATGAGGATTGGCTAATGTTGTTTGGGCCATGCTATCTATTAGAAGCCCATTACTTGATCCAACACTAACTTTTTTTTTTTTTTTTTTTTTTGGGTGATGATTTAAGAAGTACTTCGTAAACAAAATTGTGGGAAATTAAAGCAAATATCATATTTTATAATTAACTTTAAAATTTATAATATGTTTTAAAGATGATAACTTATAGCATCTATTTCTGATAAATTCTTAGATTTTCTTTTATTTTTTTAAAATTTTTGAATTTACGGTATTTTTAACAATAAATTTATATGCTTAGTTTCATGTTAAAAAGAGAAGAAGAAGAATGAGAGTTTTTTTAGTATTATGTGATCATAAATTTAATTATGTTATTGTTTATTACGTTTAAAATTTTATACTATAATTTACTATTACTCTTTTCAAAAATGCTATTTTGCTCTCTTTCTATAGAAATTGTAAAATCCACAAATCCACTCAGTCTACAAACTGAGTTTGATTGGCAGGGCTTTTAACTTAATGCGGGTTGAGAGAATTTCAATTTAAATGTTTTAGATTAATTTACGGGTTTTTACCAAATCCCAAAAATCTGAAACTTTTATATCTTTGGTTACCTTGCAACAAAATTACGTTTAAATTCATTGAAAAAACACCTTATACCCCACCCATATAACTATAAACAGGAATAATACCTTTTTTGTCTCACATATATACCACACGTATTAACCATAAATAGAAATATTACATTTTAACATAAAAAAGCACACTCCACATTAACTATATATAGAAACATTTTTTTCATTAAAAAAAAAAAGAAACTAAATTTTTTTTAAAAGAATAAAATGACATACTTTTAATATTTGATTAGTGATTTCACCTTTATAAGCCCTAAAGTTTATTCCGTGAATTTTTTTTCTAAAAAATAATTAAAATATATTGAAGAGCGAATAAATACTAAAGTATATCTTTTTCTTTTTCTTTTTTATTTTATAATGGGTTGAGAAGTTGTTATTTTCTTCTAAAAAAATTATGCTAAGTTGATTTTTTTTTAAGGATTATTTAAGTTTATTAGAAATCTTCATTTACATATTATCTCTCTATATCTTTTTATAATAGGATATGAGATCAATAACACATGTTTTTTAATAATAAATTTGATTAAAATCATAAAAATTAAAAAAAAAAACATGACATACATTTTACGATCTAAAATATTATTTTAGTCGTAAATTATTATTTCTTTCATATTTTGGTAGAGTTTTTTATCGCTTTCCGCGTAATATCTACTATTGAGTTTGGACAGAAGCATAGAAACTTGAAAGAGAGCCATTCAAATTTCAAAGTAGTTGGAAAATAGACATTCTTTAATTACTTTTTACCAAAAAAGTGTGGAAACATTGTTGGTCAAAGGTACAAAGATTTCTTCCACTTTTTTATACATTAAACACAACAGGGTGTGTCACCAACCATTTTAAAATAAAAAGGTAATTTATAAAATTTGAAAATTGGTAAATCATAAACCGCCGAGGTAGTAATTCATCAATGCCATCCAGAGATTCTCAAGAGTCAAGTATTCAACCCCTTTTTAGGGTTCATCGTGCCTTGACTTGTGTGACTCGACTTAAAACGCGTAGTTATAGTAGAATTTAGATCATATATTTCTTCTTCTTCTTTTTTGCCTGTCATTTATGTGGTATTTCAATATTATCGTGATACGTTAATAAACTGCTGATATCTTTTAATTTATGTGATCTGATTTTTAAATTAATATAGCATTTTAATTACCATGTTATGATTTTTGTAGAATGACATAAAGTAAACAATAATGAGGGGACTGTCGAAGCCAAAAATCTTAGCACAATACTAGATGGGATTACTTGACGTGATCAGCCTTGTACCATCATACTCCGCCTAGTCACCTGCAAAAGAGAAGCACCTCGGAATAAGAAAGACACCGGTGGGGTGTTTGTTAAGAACAGTCCGATGCTGAAGTCAATAAGGGGCACTAATGAGCAAGCGAAGAAGCAGAATTTTGACAAGAAAAATTAGTCAATAACTAAGGGAGTGAGGCTCTCCTCTATTTATAGGTATTTCCCATGGGTTCAGGTCCTCGGGGGTGATCCTGATAGGTCGTATACCTGAGAGAGTGAGACACTACTCTATTTATAGGTGTTTCCCGTGAGTTCGGGTCCTCGGGTGACCTAATGGGTCGTATTTCGAGTGATCCCAGTAGATAGACATACTCCGGGTGTACAGATACTTGACCTCCATTAGACGGATGCCACGTGCTCTACCACGGGTGATGGGGGGACACAAGTGTAAATCATTAGTGCTGGTGCAGGCAGCCAATACTGTGTCAGTTCGATCAGATGGTGGAGGGTGGCACCGGAGTAGAGACAATGACAAGTACCAGATGTCCGGTGTCAGGTGGTGCAGAGTAGTGGGTATAGCACGCCCTGCCACAGTACTATTGTTAATTGGTATGGGACGGTGCGGCATGGGTAGCATGAGCCGACCATCCCATAAGGGACTTAGTTGTGGTTAGAGAAGTGTTGTTCAGGTCGGCATTTTGAAGCCCGATGGAAATTTGCTCGAGGTTCTCAAATGAAAGGTAATTTGGGGATCAGTAGCCCAACAAGGGTGCTAGTGGGTCAATCCAATGACACGAGAAGGGACTTTGTTTACGATCACGACCCAACTTCTTTAGTCTACTCAGGACTCATTGTTGATCGGATCTTCTTTATTGGGTGGGCAAAAGAGCTTACTGGTTCTCGCGCAACTCATTCCCTAGTGGACAGGTGGTCTCCAGTGTCAGAACGATTACACCATCAATAGGGACACACGAGTGAATCCATGAAGAATTTAAAACATGTGCCTCCAATGCTCAAGTATTGATTAAGCCTTAAATTAAGATATCAAAAATCATTTATATTCTTTAATTAAAAGATTATTGACAATCAAAATTCTATTTTTCCTTGTTGATCATATGCATAAAGCGAATTATCTTTTAACTATTCAAAGTATAGTTATTAATATTCATGCATGTTTGGAAAATCAATTCCAATCAAAATTATGCCTATTCAATTATAGGACTCTCAAATTTACATCACACTTTCTTTATCTTAAATTTTCAGAAAATTCAAATTTTAAAAATCTACAACTTTCTTATTTTAAGTCAACACAATATGATTTTAATGTCTAAATATCCACAATGAAGAGAGGGATGAAAAAAAAAAAACCCATATTGCATTTTTTGTTTCTGAAAACTTTTAAATTTTTATAATATTCTCTACATCATCGTTAATTTTCAATTTACGTTTCAATCAAATATAATTTTTAATTTCAACCTTCCAATCATTATTGTAAACATGTTGTTAATAATTAATTAAAAAAAAAAACATCTAATATAGTGCCTATTGTTAGTTGAGTTTTAAACTCTGTTGAATCCAAGAATTTGGAATAAGATATCTATTCATCCATGTGGACAGGGATGAAGATGGATATATGGAAAAGAGACACAGATAAGAACCATAAAAGATGAAAGAACAATAATTTATGGACAAGCAGCCGTTTATGTCTTTTCTGTTTCCACAAAAGATCACATTTATGTATATTTTATTCCATCGCCCGAATAAAAGACTCCCTGCCTCGAATGAAGCAGCCATACATGTATTTTAACGGCTTCCATTGGGAAGACAATAGTAATTGGCTCGTACCATATTCATGGACGCTTCATCTCAAGGCGCGTTTTTCATTGAAGAGTTTCATCTATTTAAACCAATTATGATTATATTAATTTTACGTTTAGTTCACCAATTAAAAATGAACATTTTAAATTGAAACTAATTAATTTTTCAAAAATTAGTTATAAATTTTGTTAATTTAAAAAAAAAAATAAAAATTGATATGAAAAATGTCAAACAAAACCTAAATTGTGTTTTGAATCACTAAGCCGCATTTAGATCTTATATATATATAATATATATTTTCGAATAAGAATAAAATAAAACTCAAGCTATATATCGTAAGAAATATAATATATTAAATATTAAATTATTTTATTTAATAAGTTGATTTTTTAAGATGAAAACTTAATAATTACAAATCTTCAATTCGATGGTTTAGTCCTCTTGAAAAATATCAAATCTGCCAAATTTGATTAGACTGAATCTGAATCTGTGCATAATATCAAGAGGCTTCAGTTATAGATTAAAATGATCAGTTTGTTTATTGTTTTCTTTTTATAATAAAAGTTTTAAGTGCCAAAATTCATTTTTAAATTTATTTTTTTCATTTTCTCATTGGAAGGGAAGGAATTTTTTTGGATGAGTCACTGAAAATGACGCTAATGATGATGCTACCCCAGTCGGTTACAAAAAGCAAGGTGGCGCACTTAGGCTCCCAATCGCTCTCATACATCCCCATTATCGTTAATCCATCTGCCCTTAAAAAAAAAAAAAAAAAAAAAGTCTTATAAATACAAACTTCACGCAACAGCAACTCCTAGAAGATTTTTCACACACCCAAAAACAATAATATAAAAAAAAAAAAAAAAAAAAACTAGAAAATTCTGAGCACATGAGGAATTTTATTTTCTAGTGAATGTTAATTTGCTAAGAGAATCGGTTGGTGTATCAATCTCAAACAATTAATAAGTGGCCCACAAAGAATGGGAGAAGGACTGGATAAGTGGCTCACTTTGTCCCTCGTCACCTTCCATTAATCAGGTATGGGCTCTGTACTTGTATATATACGTTCCGCTTTCAGATCATCTTAAAAGACGACGCCGTTGCTCTATTCCAACCGGAGACATTGGATCTAACTTTTTAAAAAGATTATTTAAAAAAAAAATTTTCAATTCAACATAAATTCTCTTATAGTGTAAAATATCTTAAACTCAAAATTTTCATCTCAATTTTTATCTTTTTCTGAAAAGTCAACAAAAATTATAACTAATTTTTAAAAAGTCATCCAACTCAAACTTAAAAATTTCAACTCAAACCGTTTCACCAAATAAACCCTTATTGTTTCAAAATCTGTATTACATTCAATTTTTTTTCCTTAAACACCAATATAAAAAGATTCACGTTTTAAAATCGAATTTTCTTAAAACAAACATCTCAAAATTGTGTCAAACAATGATGATTTTTTTTAATTTATTTTTTACTTGTATCTAAAGTTGTCAAAAAAATAATAAATTTTAGAGTAAATTACTCCAACGCAGGCACAGGCGAACTCTGGTGCTGGCTGATTTCGGGGTAGGCGAGCTCCGGTGCAGGGGCATGGGTTGCAGCTAGGCAAAGAAGAAGGAGGGAAGTGCCTTGGTTGCTATGTTTTTTTTTTTTTTTTTTTTTCACTTTAAGTGAGACTAAAAAAATTAATGGTCATGATTTATTTTGATAAAATAAATAGTTGACATTTCTTGGGGTAGTTTAGTAATTTTAAATACAAATTTAACAGATTTAAAGAGAGTGAGTCTTGATGTCATTAATTTCGGTCAATGAGGTATCTCTATTATTTTGGAAAAACACGGGGAGTGTTAGTGTAATTTACTATACATTTTGATTTGGACTACATAATATTTATACATACGGATTTCAATGTAATGCTCGATTCGTTTTTTTTTTTTGGTCAATGGTTAGTTTTGAACATAAAAAACACCTAAACACTCTCATTTGATAAAAGGAATACAAAAATAAAATTTTCAAATATTTAAGTATTTTTTCAGTCACAATCAATATTTAGTTTCAAAATGGCAGGGTTTTATCAGATATTTAAAATTGAAATTTCCACAAGTATTAAAAATTGACCAGTTTTTTAGAATAAAAACAAAGCAAGGAAAATTTCCCCCCCCCAAAAACCGGGGGGGGGGGGGGTGAAGGGAAGGAGAAAATACATGCAGCAGATTGGTACACCCACGTATGCTGTTCACATACGGCAAATACAGTAAATCCACGTGGCAGAATAGGATTGTCGAAAACGATTGCATACGACAACAAAGTGGAGAGATGCTGGATAGGGGATACCTTCCAGGCTTCACTTTCCCTTTCGACCCAACACCCCCAAAAAAAAGAAAAGAAGTTGTAGATAAGAAGCTCAGTAGCCAAAACGCCAGCAGATCAGAGGCCAATTAATTAAAAAAAAAAAAAAAGCGCATTAAATCACAATCCTTCCGTTTCTTTTCCTTACTTTTGCGGCAACTACACGCACAGCACCACCCCACCATTGCTTCTCTTCAAACCAAGCCATTTTCTTTCCTTTTCCTCAATTCCCTTAAATAGCTCTAGTTGTAGCAGCAGCGGCTGAATCGTAAAGCTTTTGGACTGATCAGACATGGCGGTTTCTGATGCAGTCGTCGGGAACTTGACGACGATCTACGTGGCGGTGATAGCAGTGATCAAGGCGTTTGGGCTGGTGGTTGGCCGGAGCTACGGCGGCGGATTTGTGCTGGTTGTGTCGACGATCTTAGTGGGGGTCATTCTGATTGGGACGCTGACGTGGGACGTCTCACGCAAGGCCACGTATGCCGTGTCGCGTGATCATCACGTCCCCCATGTCAACCATGAGATTTGCAAGGGTGGCATCTGTTGGCACGGCGTCGCCGTCCGATCGCCGGCTTCTCAGGTCCGGTTCAGGCTCCCCCAGCAACTCCCCTCCGGTCCTTTGTGATTATTAATGATTATATATATATATATATAAAGTAGGGATTGTAGAATAGTCAAAAGGTTTTCCTTTTAATACTGTAATAAGCTAAGATAAATAGAATCTCTCTCTATTAATTAGTAGGTTTTGTTTATTCCTTAGGCTTCTTCGGTTGGGTTTGCCTGTCGGAGGCACGAGGTGTTTGCTTTTTGGACTCAGAGGAAGATGTGTGTGTAAATAATAAATTAATAAACAAATGTACATAAAGACGGTGTATTTATTTATTTTTAAATTGCTTTGTTTTATCCTTTAAACTTTAACCGTCGTTCACACACCGTTCTGCACTCGGTGGCTGCGTGAGGAAGCAATCACTGAAAGACAGAAAGTATATGCGAGTAAGATACTCTTCATCTTTACCCTGATTGCTATGCATGAAGTTCATGGTGTCTTATTATACAGATTAGGCTTCAATCTGTAGTTCAATTCATGACATCCCAATCCATCACCAATCCGTAAATATCGGATCATGTAGATCGGATTGATGGATTCAATCCGTTTATTCTAAGAACTAAAATAAAATATTTGGACATAAAATAATTAAATAAAATTGCAATACAATTAACTTTTAATCTTTGATCTAAGCTAAACTGTAGTATAAGAATACAATTGTAGCATAATAAGACATTAGAACAAAAAAATATTGACTAAACTCAAAATAAAATGTAACTCATCAACTCAAAATAAAAACAGTTTTAGGCCAGATAATAGAACTACTGAACTATAATATTTTGGGCCATATAATAGAACTACTGAAATATAATTTAGACATATATTTAAGTTAGTAAAGTCACGCTTTAACAAATACATACATAATTTATTTAGAAAAAAATATATACATAATTATAAAATATATATATATGTATAGGGTTTGGATTCATGGATTATACGGATTGATCAATCTATTAGTCTCTCAACCCAATCTAATCCGACATAATGGACTAAATTAAGCGGTCGGTGTCCCTAATAATAACCGATAAACCAAATATTGCTGATTAAAAAGCGAAACGAAAAAGAAAAAAATAAATTGAGTATCACTTGGTTTGATTTAGCGATCCAGCTGATAAAAGTTAAAACTAAATGTTGGAATCGTCCTTATGTTAGTTAATGCAAGACAACTTGGTGAAGGCAAATTCACTCTAACATACCATAGTTTTATTGGCTTTATAGATTATGCTTTTTTTTTTTTGGATAGATTACAGATTATGCATAATACCTTAATAACATTATTTCACACTTGAAATTTTCTTAACTTGTGGAGAGAGGAATCAAATTCTACATTTTATAATGGACTCGTGTGAAATTATCATTAAACTATATATGCAACCACAATATTTTGACTTTATGTTGTGATAATTTAGGAATGTTCAATATTACACTGGATGTAACATATATAACTAACATCCGATTCAATTAGGAAAAAAGAGGATAATTCTAATATAAAATCTAAGGTTATCATGAAGTTTGACAGGACTCGGCCTTGAGAGGTCTTCTGGATTCTTTTAAAGGCGGACCTATTAGCTCTCTTTGTCTACACATTGCTGATAGTGGCCAAGGTGATGATATGGCTATTTTCTGTATGCTACTCTGGTCCATTGGGTTCGATCAAAATAGATGGATGTTTGAGGGGAAATGTGATTGCCCGGGGGAGGTTCTTTCTCGTGCAAGCTGACTTCCTGGGGATTTTTTGACTTGCAATGGAATTGATGACTCTGTCCGGCCAAAGCCTGTGATTCTGAAGCATAAGTGGCGTGCTTCACGACTGTGCTATATCAAAATCAATGTCGATGTTGCTGTAAACGAGGCCGTTGGCTTTGTGGGCATTGGTGTGGTTGCTAGAGACGAACGAGGGGTGGTTCTAGGGGCTGCTTCTTGGAGAATGGCTGGGAACTTTTCCCCCCACGTTGGTGAGTGTTTGGCGGTTAGGGAGGGTTCATGGTTTGCTCTTGCCTAATGTTTACCAGGATTGGATTGTTGAAGTGGAAGCTTTAAATGTTTACAATCGAAACTAATGTTATCTAGGACATTTGTGATTCTTTTCAATAGGTTGGAAGTAGTTCTGTTTATCACGGATCCCGAAATAGGAACTAAGTATCCCACTTTAGATTAGCTATTTCTTCTTCTAGTTCTCGTATGTGGGTTGACGTTCTGTCCAAAATTTTGGATCCTTTTGTGAAAGTAGACATTTCAAGTTTGGAATAAAATGCAAGCCTCAAATTAAAAAAAAAAAAACTATATATTACATTGTTAAAGCTCACATTTAAAAATAGATTCCAACAAAACAGATGCAACATTGCCTGGTCATTCCTTAAAAATAAAAAAAAAACATCATCATTATTTTTCTTCTTAGATATTCATCACTATAATATCAAGTGAGAGCGAGAAACGCTACTTAATTATAATTTTGAAAAATAATGAAATGCTAATTAGACGTGACACGATAAATTGATGAATCTCTATCCCCTTAAAAAAAAAAAGAAAAAAAAGAGATATTTATATGGGCAAGGCCAGGAATTCTCATATCTATTGGCTGTGACATAATTGATGTTTTAATCAGGGAAAAAAAAAAAAATGGCTGTGTCCGTTTGGACCATATCTTGTTTACTTGAGGAGTTTCGAGTTCGGAAGCAGCCAGGATTGGAATGATTGGCACCCATGACGAACCATGGGTCTATTCGCGAAGTAACACGTATCCAATATGGGACGTCTGAACGATCTTAGAATCACGGACATGTGGTTTGGTAATTTGATCGTGCGGCTCTAAATTTAAGACGTACAACTAAATGAGTACACCTAAACAATCCTCCTAAATAATGGCACCCTAGGCGTACAAGTCATCGAGACCCTAATCTCCACGCCCCGCACTTTCTTTGTTCCTTCTTCTGCTCTCTCCCCCTCGTCCTCCTTGGTCTTTCTCGGCCGTTTCGGTCAATCCCTAATAGGAATTCATGGCTGAATCCCCGTCTCATCCACCGCCCCGATCCGTTTCCGGTTCGGAGTCCTTGCAGTACTGGTGCTACCAATGCGACAAGCGCGTCTCCATCGAATCCATTGCCAATCTCCCCGATATCGTCTGCTACGAATGCAAGTGCGGCTTCGTCGAGTCCATCCCAGCTCCGGCGCATCCGACGGTGGAGATTGCTTCGGGGTTCCCGGACCCGGTCGACGATCCGAATTTGGGCAACCAATTCCTCCAGGTGCTGAGGCTGATAGCCCAAGCGGCGAGTGACGAGGACGACCCGCCGCCGCCACCTCCTCAGAATCCTCCCGAGGATGACTTTCTCAGGATTGAGCTCGATGGGTGGGAGAACGATGAGGACGACGACGACGACGACGATCCGAACGGGGTTGAGTTTCACCACGGAGGAGAGGGGGACAACGAAGCCGACCAAGACGGCGATCGATCGGACAACGAAGACGGCGATAATCGTGACGAGCAAGAGAGGGACGAAGAAGAGGTTCGGAGAAGGCGTCGCGATGTGCTCCGTCTCCGGATCCGGGACTTCGTGACCCGGGGGAGGAGCGGCAGGAACCGGATCCTCGATTGGGCGGAGATCCTAATGGGCTTGGACGATAACTCGATCGAATTCCGTCTCGAAGTGCCTGAATCGGACCGGTATATCGGCAATCCGGAGGATTACGTGGACGCGACCGGGTACGAGGCGCTGCTCCAGACTTTGGCCGAGAGCGACGGCGGCGGAAGGAGAGGAGCTCCGCCGGCGGCGAAATCGGCCGTGATGGATTTGCCAACGGTGGAGGTGGCGTCGGAGGATGATGCCTTGGTGTGCGCCATATGCAAGGACACGGTCAATGTTGGTGAAATGGCGAAGAAATTGCCGTGTGGGCATAGGTACCACGGTGATTGCATTGTGTCGTGGCTGGGTTCGAGGAATTCCTGCCCGGTTTGTAGGTTTGAGCTGCCGACGGATGACCCTGAATACGAGGAGGAGAGGAAGAATAAAGCCGTAAGCTGCGCTGGAGCTTCGGGTTCCAGAGGAGGTAATTCGGTCTCGGATTGAATTTGGTTTGGCATGCTCACAATTTATGCGATCCCACACTCCCCCCCCCCCCCTCTTTTTTTATAATTCGGTTTTCCTTTTTCTTACTCCCTTCCCTGTATTGTAATATAATTTAATCAATGCACTCTTTGTTTGTTTACTAGTAGCTATTGGATGAAGAAATGGAAGAAATTGAAATGTGTTTCCATTTTCCCTTGAATGTAAATAATAATAACTCAAAATAGTGGTGGACTGGTGGCGGTGAAGTGGCAGTGTTTTCCTACGATCAATTCTATGATACGGCTGAGGACCTGTGGTTTTCACTCGAACGAAGAACAGAGTGCCTGGCAGGGTGTTAAATAAATTATGTTTCATTTTGAATGTTTCGGCCGAACACAATGATTTTCTTGGTGTAATTGTTCTTTCTTTGTTGTTGATATATTAATAGGTTACACGGCTTATAGCTTGAGCGATTTTAATGGCTATTTCTTATGATCATCATGATTCACATTTTAGAGTCTCTATGTCTTACGTTACAACTGCTTGATCATTGATTTCGTCAGTGTCTCTGGTGACATTCTCAAATTGAAGTCTTTCACTTGACAAGAAGAGGGCGGTTAAAATTTCGGTCATCAGTTCACATTTTTTCTTAACCGTTTTAGTTCCCATATTTGGTTTTGATCACTTTTATGGCTCTGGAATTATTGTAGAAATATTTGTAGATTGTTCAAACTAGAAGCAATCTTCGAGGTTACCCTTGCCCATTGAGAAGAACGCCAGGTCTTTTTAGTTTGATGTAGAATATTATCTATTGCTTTATGCTAATTTGATGAAATCTTTTCTTGACATACAAAATACATATGTCCGGAAGAGTTTTAACATATTCTATAGTTTTTTGCAAAGAGGCAATTTTCAAATGTAGTTTTTTTTTTTTGGCTGGAAATTTTAAACAGTTTTGATGTATTTCATAGTGCTTTGCTGTTTTTTGATTGGCCAGTTTCTTTACCCGTTAGATGGTTAACGCGTTATAATTTCTGGCAAGTACTACTACCACTGAATTTTATCAAGTGGGGAAAGGTGTCTATGATATCTACCAACATTTTTGGCAGAGTTTTGATATGAAATTATCGATCACCACAGGGAAAAAGCCACAAGGTTTGTGTGTATTCGTGGTTGTTAAAAGCTACTCAAAAGTCTTTTGAAACGAACAAATTACATTTTAAAGTAAAAACAAATGTGTGTCTCCTTTCCNTTCTTTACCCGTTAGATGGTTAACGCGTTATAATTTCTGGCAAGTACTACTACCACTGAATTTTATCAAGTGGGGAAGGGGTCTATGATATCTACCAACATTTTTGGCAGATATGGAAGGGGTCTATGATATCTACCAACATTTTTGGCAGAGTTTTGATATGAAATCATCGATCACCACAGGGAAAAAGCCACAAGGTTTGTGTGTGTTCGTGGTGTTAAAAGCTACTCAAAAGTCTTTTGAAACGAACAAATTACATTTTAAAGTAAAAACAAATGTGTGTCTCCTTTCC
>JAFMPE010151153.1:26109-64986 GCA_024759925.1 Ficus religiosa
TGTTAAAAGCTACTCAAAAGTCTTTTGAAACGAACAAATTACATTTTAAAGTAAAAACAAATGTGTGTCTCCTTTCCGCTTTCATGTTTCTCCCAGGACAGCTCTTTCTTTCGGCTAAAAAGGCAAGTATCAGGATCAAAAGCTGTTTTTCAACTTGGTTAGCATGTAGACGTGGGGGTTTTATGCATGTTGGCCCAAGGGATCTGGGGAGCTTGTAATAGGGTTGGCTGTGCATGAGAGCCCAATGTCGCTGCCCACGATCTGGCGAGTTGATTCTTGGGGGAATTTCCAGATGTGCTTGGTTCTTGATACTCCTGCTGCTGTGAATCCAAACCGAACTGAGAAGTGGAGACTCCCGGGGCATCGTGGAAAACAAAGATGAAATGAAGTAGACATTCTCGGCGTTGGAGCTGTAATCATGGAAAATTTTGGGGTGGTTTTGGCTTGTCATTCTAAGAAAATTTAAGGGAAGTTTATGCCCCATAATTGTAGAATACCTTGCCCCTCGTGAACGCTTGGAGCTGGCTAGAACCTACCATATGCGGGTTAACTTCATAGAGACGGATGCTATGAATTTTGTTACGGCTATCAGAACAGGATGGATTGGTGGCGATGCTTTCATTCTAAGGAATGTTAAATCTCTTTTCTCTCGTATGGGTGGTGGTTCTTGCAGTAGCTCATCTCATGTCAGCTTTGGTTTTTGCAGTAGATTTCCTAGGGCTTGATTTTTAGCTTTTGTCTCTGTCTCATATAATCTTGATTGTTTGCTTCCGAGCAATAAGTTCCGTGGCTTTCCTTTAAAAAAAAAAAAATGAAAATCAAAACATGGTCATTCAAAACCAAGTTCAATCACCAAAAAGAAAAAAAAAAAAAAAAAAGGATCGTAATTACTTTTTTTTAAAAGGTTTTTTAATTAGAAGGGTTGAATGTCATTTCCTTTTCTAAAAAAGAGTTTCGGGATATCAAAGCGACATTTTTTAAAATAACATTTGAATGAGATTTTTCGAAAGTGAAAAATCAAATTGACAAAATATTAAATTACAAGTACCACAATGATATATATTTATTTTTTAAAAAGCAGTCATCTCATTAGTGATTTTTTTTTTTTTTTAACTTGGAGGTGGGAGGATTGGAACTCTGCACCTTAAGATAAAGTCAGGTGTAATATTACTACTAGATTATAATTACAATCACGGAAAATATGAATTTAACTGTTCACTTTATTAGAAAATTTAAACGTAATATTCATACAAAGGTGAGACAAATAAATTAGTAAGCAAGTTTAAAAAAAAAAAAAGAAAGAAAGAAAGACAGAAAAAAAAGAATTAGTAGTCTCCTAGTATACAACCTCAATAACACGTGGAAGCAACAGATAAAGTTCTGTGGGCAGTTAGCCCGCTTGGTGGCCCAAAAAGAGTGGCTCAAGTGAGCAAACCCGTTTTAGGTCATGTTCTACGGTGACGACGGTTTGAGCCGTCAGATTCTCTAAAACCCTCCGCTAGCGAAGCCAGAAGCCAGAAGCTCGAAAACCCCCACCATCCCTCCTTTCTTTCTAACTTCATTCCACAAGGGAAGGTGGTTCTCTGTTCCAAATCCAATGTCTCCGAGCTTCGTATTTGAACCCCCCAGCGATGAGGAATTCGAAAATTCGGAATCCGAAGACGAAGAACAAGTAGACGAAGAAGAAGAAGAAGAAGAAGAATCAGAAGAAGAAGAAGAAGAAGAAGACGACGACGACGGAGGAAGAGGTGGACGACCACCAAGACCCTCGCGTCGCCATTCTCAATCTCCGTGGGACTTCTCTTCATATTCCGAATCCGTCGCCGAAGAACACGCTCGTAGAAGCACCACCTCTGTCGATTTCAAGATCTCCAAAGCTCTACAGCAACTCTCCAATGCCGGTTCTAACCCTCCCGCCGCCGCCGCCGCCGCCGCCGCCGACGACGACAACGACGAGGAGAGCGAGGGCTCCGAAGCGGAACCGGACAGACAAGTAACAATCTCTCTCTCTCTTTCATTTTTCTCTAAATTGTTCAAGCCTAGATGTTTCAGAAAGGTTTAACGGAATTCTCGGGGCTGATTTTTCAGGAAGATTATAGGCCGGAAGAGGAAGACGATGATGCCACAAACGCCGTTGACAGCAAGTCGTTTTTTGCCCCTTCTGATGGAGCATCGTTCCATGCCAATTCATTCATGGAGCTTCATTTGTCGCGTCCTTTGCTTCGGGCTTGCGAGGCCTTGGGTTACGCCCAACCAACGCCCATTCAGGTTTCTCTATACCGCCGTTTCATTCGTACGCTTTCACAGTGATTTTGTATAAATACATATACATTATACAATTTATGTATGTATGGTTTTATCCACAGGCAGCGTGCATTCCATTGGCATTGGCTGGGCGTGATATATGCGGGAGTGCGATTACCGGTTCTGGAAAGGTATTTGCTTTATCAGTTTCTTCTGTGATTCCAGACTGATTTGTGAGGAAATTGAGCATGTTACTGACATGATTAAAAGTTTTAGCACTGAAAGGCTTTCTTGTTTTGTGTTTTAGACGGCTGCTTTTGCATTACCTACCTTAGAGAGATTGCTATTTCGCCCAAAAAGAAATCCGGCAATTAGGGTCCTTATTCTCACCCCGACCAGAGAGTTGGCTGTGCAGTAAGTGGTTTTCCCTGGTTAATTTTTTTTTTAATTGGATCAAAAATACAAATATTTCAGGGATGGCACAGGTTTTGTTTATTTTCATTATTTCTCATTTTTTGTTCTCTGGAAGCATAAGCACCCGAAACATGTTTACCCAAATGTGAATCGTGGTTATGAATGACTATCCTATTATGTTTATTTTCCAAATTAGCTAATGTTCCGAAATTACTGAAAAACTTGTTGTTGCCAAACATGATTTTGAAAGAATAGTTTGATTTTTAAATGCTTGTTGTATCTAGTAGTTTGTATAAACGTTCCAATTAGGTAATTCTTAGTGGTATATGTTAAGTGTTAGGTTCAGTGGCAGATTTATATGTTAGCAAACTCGACATTTGTCTTCATTTGATTGTACATTTTAGCCGTTCCCCACCATATGTACCTTATTATTATCATTTTTTTTTTCTGTGATGTGTACCTAGATGCAATTATAGAGCAGGTAAACAGATAGGACGAAGAAGTTGGGCCAACATTTTCTAGTTTCTTGTCTCCTTTGTTATTTTATGGCATTGCTCCTTTTGTCATCCTATGTGATTTTCACTCTATAGAACTTCTTCTTCTTCTTCTATTTTTTTTTTTTTTTTTTGAAAATTGCGCTCAGGGTTCATAGCATGATTGAGAAACTGGCTCGATATACGGATATCAGATGTTGCCTGATTGTTGGAGGACTTTCGACCAAGGTGGGCTGTGCTTTTATTTTTAATGTTTTTTTTTCCTTGGTTGCTTGATTTTTGGAATTTAAATGTATGGTGTGGTTTACTGGTTTTGGTGTTGGACTGGATGCGTGGTTCTTATTTGCTCCCCCTGTCCAACTTCATGCACCACCCACTCATAAGCTATGCAGACTTTATTCTTGTGTTTGTTATGTTCAAGTAGATAAATGTAATTTTGCTAAGTGCTTATTAGATTAAAAAAAAGTTAAATTTGAAGGTTAATATTTAAAAAAAGTGTGTCAGAAGTAAAAATGAGGCAGTTATCGGGAACTTGGGTTCTTTTCCTTCTGCCGATCATAAAATCTTCTCATGTGGTTATGGTGAGACCATGATGCTGGTTAAGATTCTTCTATTTCACTTGTCTTTGCAATCAAGAATATTGCATATTGTAATATATGTATATATACATATATATATATTGCCTAATGCCATTTTTCATCAGGTGCAAGAGGCAGCCTTGAGATCAATGCCAGATATTGTTGTGGCTACTCCAGGTCGCATGATAGATCATTTACGCAATTCAATGTCAGTGGATTTGGAAGATCTCGCGGTTCTTATTCTTGACGAGGCAGATAGACTTTTGGAGCTTGGATTTAGCGCTGAAATTCACGAGTTGGTATCTTTCTACTCTTTGACATAATTTCTAATCATCACTTCGACATAGAAATATGACTTGAACTCTTTTTCGGACCGTTTTTGAGATAATTACTAATCATCTCTGTTTCATTTGCAGGTTCGCCTTTGTCCCAAAAGGAGACAGACTATGCTTTTTTCAGCAACAATGACCGAGGAAATTGATGAGCTTGTCAAGCTTTCTCTAAACAAACCCATGCGCCTCTCTGCTGATCCGTCCACAAAACGGCCAGATAAATTGACAGAGGAGTAATTCTTCTTTCTTAACTATCACCAATATGTTTGTCTTATGTGTCGCTTATATTTCTTTAACACATATATAATAGTTTTCTCCTTGGCTTAAACAATTTAAGTCCAACCAAAGTTTTGTAAATGCTATAATGCAGGGTGGTTAGGATACGGCGCATGCGTGAAGTAAACCAGGAAGCAGTTCTTCTTGCATTATGCTCCAAGACGTTTACGTATAAAGTGATCATCTTCAGGTCATAAGGGTTACTTTAAGAAACTTTTTGTCCATTATTTATGACTGTTCAGTTTCCTAATATTTTATTGGTAGTCATTCTTTGGCTTATGTATTCAATTTTGATTGCAGTGGAACAAGAAGTGCTGCTCATAGGTTGAGGATTTTATTTGGTTTAGCTGGCTTAAAAGCTACTGAGCTTCATAGTAGTCTTACTCAAGTTCAGCGCTTGGATGTGAGTAAATCTTGTAAAGTTGAAAGGAATTTGAATGCTGCGTTTTGCTTTGTGCTTATAACTTCTGTTCTCTCCATTTTTTGTTCAAAAGAATCTTATATTTTGTTTATTTGTAGGCTTTAGAGCTGTTCAGGAAGCAGGAAGTGGACTTTTTAATTGCAACTGATGTGGCTGCTCGTGTGAGTACTGAATTGACAATTTTTTTTTTTTTGAAATAGTTCTTGGAGTTTTAGAAGTGCATCAGTTCCCTGATTTTTGTTTTGTAAGGTATGCCTTTTTTAACGTAATCTGGCCCCTTGGAGTTCAGCTAGCGTTGTTGATGTTATGTTACAAGGCGTTGTCAGGATCATGCCACATTGTCATACATAGCAGTTCGATTTCTATGGCATTTCGTTTTGACATTCAATGGTTTCTGTTCCTAGGGTCTTGACATAATTGGTGTTAAAACAGTCATAAACTATGCATGTCCTCGTGATTTTACAAGGTAAACATTAGCTCCTTTTCACTGTTATGGCAACTTAATCTATCTGTTAGTCGCTATCTTTTGCATTTAGGTATTTAAATGTTACTCTTTATTAAGCATGTGGATGTGGTGTTCTGTGCTTACGAATTGCTGACTTTTTACAGTTATCTTCATCGTGTGGGTCGTACAGCAAGAGCTGGCAGAGAAGGTTATGCTGTAACATTTGTGACAGATAATGACCGGTCCCTTTTAAAAGCTATTGTGAGCATCATCTTTTATGTTCAGTTTTCATAACTTGTTGTGAATTGTTTTGAGCGACTTTATTATTTTTAAAGAGGGCTATGGTCTATTGGTAGGATCTGATTTCAGGATATTTATTGAGGTTCAGAAATTTGATAATCTAAATTAGGATTTTCTTTTTGAGTGAGAATCCTTTCAAATAGGTCTCTTTTTTTCCCCCTTGTATCTGCCAGACTTCTGTCAAGAGTGGTGTGAGAGATTTTTATGTTTATGCAGTCGTAGATCAAGATACAAATAAACACAGTATCACAGACAGATGCGTCATCACAAATCACATGCATAGGTCAAAATACATTTTAGTCTTAAAGCGATGTAAATTTTCTTTGAACTCTTTTATGCTTCACTCATCCCAAATCAAAAAGAAAACTAGGAAAGATTGATGATCAATGGGTTTTACTTCTGAAATGGTGGATTTGAATTTCGTAGGCAAAAAGGGTTGGTTCAAAACTGAAGAGCCGTATCGTTGCCGACCAATCAATAACCAAGTGGTCAAAGATAATTGAGCAAATGGAAGATCAAGTAGCTGCAATTCTTCAAGAAGAGAGGTTTTTTAATGGTTTCATTCATAAAAACTTTAAAAGGTTAATGTATTCCCTGTACGATAGATATTAACTCTGAATATGTACAGGGTAGAGAAAGCACTTAGAAAAGCTGAGATGGAAGCAACAAAGGTACTTAATTCTACTTTTCCTTGGCGCCAATTTAACAGTCATTTTGACAGCATCACTGTCAAAGTTTAAAAATCTTATGTTTTAAGCTTTTATTTAATAGCAAATTTTTATGCATGCAGGCAGAAAATATGATTATCCACAAGGATGAAATTTTTTCACGCCCCAAAAGAACGTGGTTTGAGACAGAAAAGCAGAAGAAGCTTGCAGCAAAGGCAGCAAAGGTAAGCGTTTTCTGCTTGTACCGCTACCACTACCACCTCTAATAGTTCGTGTCCCTGTCCATGTTTCAGTTGTGTTCAGATTCAAAGGAAGTTTTAGTCGGTTGGTATTTAGACGTCTAGAATCTGCTTGAATGATTGGAAATATCCTTACTTTCCCTAGCCTTTTGTTGTTGCCTGCTGTATTACCTTTTAGTAGAAGTCGTCCCGGCCCCCCCCCCCCCCCCCAACAAAACCACCCACCCACCCACCCACAACCACAACACCCAAAAAAAAAAAAAAAAAAACAAAAACAAAAACAAACGCATAAAGAAAAGGAAAAACCTGTTCTAATAGGTAAAATTTCAAGTTAAAAGCTGTTTATAACTATTCTTCCCAGAGCGGGAAAGAGTATTAACTTGAGTTTTTCTTTCTTTAGTCTATAATTCTTTGCTGCATGGCATCATGTAAATTGTTAATCTTATGGCTTCGATAAGATGGAATTTGATCTTTTACATAACTTGTCTTTCTTATTGTAATATAAAGCTTGACGTCTAAAATTTCTATCCATAGGCATCTTTGGAAAAAGGAAAGTTATCTGCAAATGAGGTAATTAGTGCTCAACAAGCAGAAGACCTAAAGATGAAGGAAAAGAGGAGACGAGAAAGAGAGGTGACTATAAACCCGCATCCGTCCTATGCAGAGCTTATTTCTTAATGAATATAATTGGACGAAACATGTCAGCTGACACATTCTTTACTAATACCTCTTGAGTCTTGAGCAGAAAAATTTGCCACGGAAGAAGCGCCGAAAACTGGAAGCAGCTAGAGAAATGTTAGAGGAGGAAAATCAAAGTGAAAAAGAAGTATAGATTTTATTTACTTACTTTTCTTTACATTCATCTGTATATGGCCGTGTATAGTGCATGCATAAATACCTATGTACACAAGAGACAGGTTTCTTTTACGAGGCTTGTTGTAGTAGTGGTGGTGTGCTTGATTTACAAAGTTGTGATGATTTAGGTTTAAGCCTTTCTAGTTAGTCAACTAAATAAGAGTATAGTGTTATTTGCAATTTAAACTTTATTCTTATGTGGTTTCGTCTAGTTTTTTCTACCCAATCCCCCTCCCGTTTCCTCTGGCCTAACCTTAGTTGCTTGTTGTTAAAGCTTATATTAGCTGCCTCAGTCCCACCTTCATGAAATGCGTTGCATCTCAAACGTTCATTTTGGTCATGTTTGTAGTACAGTTGGAAATGGTTAACATATCAATTACTGCAGGTAAATGGAAAGCAAAAAGAAAAAGGATTGTCACTTGTTGATCTGGCTTACCGCCGTGCCAAAGCTGTGAAGGCCAAAAAGAAGGCAGTGGATGCTGGCAAGATTGTGATGAAAGCTGGCAAGAAACCTAAGCATTCTTCTCAAAGGACTCAATCAAGGACAGGAGAGATGCGGGAACTATTTGAAAGTGACATGAGTGAGAGGAAGCAGACGAGAAACAACAGTGGAGCAGGAAAGAAAAAGTCCAAGCATTCATTTAAAAGCAAGTCAAGGTACGAAACTGATCTCAGTTTAGTTTGCTCTTGTTGCGACTCAGTATCTCTAAAGCGTTCCTTTTCTATACATACCAGATGCGTTCTAGGTTCTGATTAATTTGGACAAACATTTCAGTGAACTGCCAACAATATAGATTTAGATAAGTAGGTTTGATATAGGTTTAGCCTGTCCTATTATTCTGCAGTTAAAATCTCCCTTATGTTCGGGTCGCGGTGAAAACAACTTAAGTAAAAAACTGTTTTGACTCCTTCCGAACTGTTGGCTCTTCAGAAGTAAACAACTTCACGTTAAAATAGAAAAGAAGTCACAGCAAAAAAAAAAAATATATATATATATATATTTTGGATACTCGTGTCGTGCTTGCCGTTCTTATATGTATTGCTTATATGTCTTTCCATATATAGTACTGAGTGTTCCTCTCCCTCGGATATCTTCCCAGGTATAAGCGCAGGTAGCAACTTGTAGTCCGCAGCAGTTGAAGTTTATTTTTATAGCAAAGCAATTTTGGTCAAGTAGGCTTGGTCGATGCCATACCGGAAGCAATTTTTGCACAAATAATGTGTGTTTATTATTATTATTATTATGACACTCGTTTTTTAGGTATTTTTTCGTTTTGGTTATTTTTTAGCTAAATGTAATTTGATTCTTCGCTGTTGAGAAATTTGGTTGGGATCGTATAGAAAAACAGGCTTCCCGGTCTTTACTGGCACAGACACAGGCCAGACCACTTCATCTATTGGACTGTTTACAGTAAATCTGGGCATAAATCTTATAGCCTTAAAGAAAAAGTATAAATTTCTATGTTATGACACAAATTCTCGCTAACGAATGAGATATTTTAAGAACTGATGGTGCCTGGCCGGAGTGAAATTTGCCACCTAAACTTTTTATATTGTTGCAATGTACCAATTTAGTTCATTTACATAAAATTAAAGATTTAAATTTGGTTGATTTGTATTAGTGCTTGTATTGGATTTCAAATTTTTCAGTCCAAGACTTTGTCCAAGTACATTTTTTTCGACTAATTTTTATGAGGCATATTACAACAAATTATTAAAGTATAGTTGGTAAGTTGTCAAAACTAAAAATTTAAGAGTAAGTTAAAAAAGGTGACAAATTTAGGGGAACATTAGTGTTAAATACCATGGGTTAAAAAAAAATTGCAGAACTCATTCCGTCGCTGCCCAAAATGATCAAACAGGAATGTACCTGGCGCTTCTTGTTTTGTGCCCTCCTAATAAACTAGTTAAAAATTTCATTTAAGTTTTATAATAAATGATTGAAATAAACAATATATTATAAAATCATTTAGAATAAATAACAACAAATAACAATTTTACTAAATAAATGATTTATTTACTTTTAATAAAAAAATTATTTAGCTCTTTTTCACATTTACTAATATTTATTTGAGATATTTTAAAATCATGTTATATACTTCCTTTGATTTCATAAACATTTACTAATATTTGTTACATTTTTTTTTACTCTGAAGCCCAGGCTCACTATTCGATGGGTCCTTAAATCTCATTCCCTCCGAGCCAAATTTCTGAACGAAATGGACCCATTTCTTTGGGGAATTTGCAAGAATCCCAATAAATTTGGTACATCCTTTTAATCTTGCCTAGATAGCAAAGTTCACAATTTTACCATTGTATAATATTTAATTAAATAATTAAATAAAAATATCCATATCTCTTTATTTATCTTCTCTTTTTTATTTATTGAGATATATTTTTTTTATATATTTCCCACTCTGATCGCTGATCGCTGATCGCTGGTCGCCGGTCATCGGTCACCAGAGAGATTTTCTTAGAATCTTTGATGGATTCTGACATAATTTTTTTTTTAATATTTCAATGCAGATGACCAAATGTATCTAGCTCCAGTCAACGGCGTCGATGTCAATTGCCGGAGAGATTTTATTAGAATCCAAAATGGATTTCGATAGAATATATGTTTTTTAGATTTCAACAAAGATGGTCAAATATATCTGGCTTCGGACACTGGAGAGATTCTATTAGAATGCAAAAATAGATTCTGACATGATTTTTTTTTTGTATTTCAACAAAAATGACCCGACGTATCCAGCTTTGGTCGCCGGTACCAGTCACCGGAAAGATTCTATTAAATTAGACATATCTAGCGTTGGCTGACGATTGTCGAAGAAAATATGTTTGAATCCAAAATGGATTCTAATAGATTTTTTTTTTTTTTTTTTGTATTTCAACAAATATGACCGAACGTATCCGGTTCCAGTTATTGGCGTCGGTTGGTTGCCAGTTGACAAAAAGATTTGAATGGACTCTAACAATATTTTTATTTTTATTTTTTATATTTCAACAAAGATGACCAGATGTATCTGGCGATGGTAGACCACCGGTCTCCAGTCAGCGACTCCTATAGAATGCAAAATGGATTATAATATCGAATTCTGATAGAATGTAAAACAGATTTTATTAGAATCCAAAATAGATTATGAAAGAATGCAAAACAGGCAAAACGGATTCTATCAGATGCAAAATAAATTCTATCAGAATTGAAATTGAATTCTACTAGAATCCAAGAATGCAAAATAGATTTTGATAAATGCAAACGGATTCTATCATAATGCAAAATAGATTATATTAGAATCCAAAACGAATTCCACCAGAATCCAAGAAAGTAAGATGAATTCTGATAGAATGCAAAACGAATTTTAATAGAATGCAAAAAGAATTCTGATAGAACGCAAGACATATTATATCAAAATTCAAAATGGATTCTACCAGAATCTGAGAAGGTAAAACGGATTCTATCATAATCCAAAATGGATTCTACCAGAATTTGAGAAGGCAAAATGGATTGTGATAAAATGTAAAACAAATTTTGATCGAATGCAAAATAGATTTTGATATATTTTTTTTCACATCTCCGGTTGAAATATAAAATCATTAACGCTTTTATATTTTCATCCCACAATACCAAAAATTTTCTTGGCAAACAAATGGAACCGAGAAAATCGACAAACAAACCACCAAAAACAAAGCAAATCACCAAAAATAAATTTTCTTAGCAAACAAAACCATCGAAAACAAGCAAATCAGTCACAAGAAAAATAACAAATGCTTTTAAAGCTAGTAAGTTGTCAGTTTTAACAAAATTTTTTGTCAAAAAAAAAAATTTCATTCAAGGAGAGGCTTTGAACATTTGTAGAAAAGAATTCAAAGAGTGATTGCATACATTTTCCCTTAAATTGGTGCCAAGGAATGTAAATTACTTGCAGTAGGTTAATTTTTTCTTAGGTACTGGTGGGAAATCCTAAATCCTAGGAGGCTTTACAAAATAAATGGAAACTCAACTTATTGTCTTCAATATAAAATAAAAATAAAAATGCACGATACATAGTTCCATCCAAAGATGCTTCATCAATTCCTTCAAAAACAAACATGAAAACAACATAAATGTATGCATTCATTTAAAAATCAAAATTGAAAACAAACTGGATTATTAGCAAGTATAGGAAGAAAACTGAATATATGAATTAAACTAGGAGACATATCTTGCTATGAAAATTCAACCATATTCCCAGCTGTATTGACTGATACAGAAGCTCAGTTCTTTAATAAAAAAAATAAAAAAGTAACTATTTATTAATATTGTTTATTGCGTGATCAGGATGATTATTCCACCTATAGAAAAGGATTAACCATAAAAGCAACAAAAAAAGCGGGTCCAACTCCTCATATGACCATAAAGGAAATAGAATATGATACTAAAACAATATATGCCATTCTGAAATGTTGCTCAAGCATTTTTTAAGGTAATTTAAAATTTCTTATGAATAACGCACTAGAGAGATTAGGTTCTCCAAAGTCAAACAAGTAAATATGACAAGATACAATCCAAAATCAAATCATACAAGACGCCATTGTGCATATAAAAAAAGTTGTTCCAGCAAAAACTAATCAATTCTTATCATACTAATTTCAAATATAAGCTAAATTGCAATATATATCAAAAATCATATCAAAAGTCTATTGTAAACATGTTGTCATCAGATAACATAAGAACAGAAACATTATTTTCAACAAGACTTTATATACTGAATTTTTCTCCGATATGAAACATCTATGAAATTAGTAGATTAACTAGTAATTTCCAACCAGCATACCAACATACAATGAAGCAAAAGAAAATCGAAAATCAGAACTACGAATTTGGCAGCCAAACAAGTGACTGCTTATCGGATTCTTCACACCAATTCAAAGATCACACATTCAAAAAAAAAAAATATATATATATATATGTCAATGCACATTCAATACACGAATAAAAAGCTATACATGGAAATGCGTAAAACAATTATCGGAGAGGCTGGAGTTCGTCGTGACGTCTAGTCCGATCTCCGATGCCGACACCAACGCTGAGGACAAGACAGATATGCCGAGACTAAGAGAGGCATTGCTTGTCGATTGCCAAGGCCACCATGTTGTAGATCGCGACGGGATTCAAAAGCACCTACGGGATTCAAGACCAGATTTGTCCTCAAGCTCTGACCTCGCAGGACAGAGTTTGTGAGGCGAGAAATTGAGATGCCAAGATTGGCCCGAGAAGGAGGTGAAAGAGAGACGGGGACAGTCGAAGAAGGAGAGGGAGACGAAGATGGTCAAAGAGGGAGGAGGAAACAGCCGGTGAAGGAGAAAAGGGAGGAGAGAGAAGTTGTAGAACTAAAGAGAGAGCAAGTTTTAGAGAGAGAAGGAGAACTGAAGATAGAAAAATAAATGAAAAATGAAATCCAAATCTAAGTTCAGGAATAAAATCGGAAATTTATAGGAGAAAAGATATTAAAAAATACGAAATGGCAAAATTATCTTTTTAATGTTTAAATGGACAAAATTATAAGGCGTTTAAATAATGACTATTTTCCTAATTTTCTCTTTCTTTCCAAGCCGGGAATTCAATCATAATGGACGTTAAAGTCTGAATATTAACTCTCAAACATACTCTAAACGAGTGGCCAAAAAAAAAAAAAACGAAAAATAAAATAAAATAAAAATATGCACTCTTCAGGCTATATAATCAGCTACTTTCCGGAGTCAAGGGGTGGTGGAAGAGAGTTGATTTGATTTAGAAAGAAAGAGGCGGGCAAATATTTTTTTCTTCACCCGTTGCCTCTCTTGATCTTCATCTACAGACTTCGCTGGCAAACCTGTTGTCAACTTTCCACAACACCACCAAATATAATTCAGAGACCCGTTCCTATATTTTTGTGATATACATGGACAAGAAATTATAGCTACATATTCCCAAGTCTTCTACCTTGCAATGCCCTTCCCTATAATAAAACAGAAAAAGAAAAAAAGAAAAATAAAACAATAAAAACAAGAACCTAATTTCCTTCCCTTCAGCAATTAATCGTATAAATCATGTTACATTGATAATCACTCGAGCTTTATTAACTCCCCTCCAAAGCCAATCGGCTTACCTACTCTTCTGGATCATCTTCAAAATCGGAATGCAAGCTTCGATCTTCTAATAGGATTTATGAATCGATCCAAAGAGAGGAAGAAGCGCAGGAGAACCCAAAAAAAAAAACCTTCTTATCTCCACGGTGGTTGCTGCTGTTTGTAGCTATATTGATAAGCTTCCCACCCACCATCTGGTTCCTTCCTTTTCCCGCCAATGCTGGAACTTGAAGGGGGCTGTGAATTGGTCCTCAAATGCTCCTGCCCAGTAATGAAGAACTGCCTTAGACCCGAGTCCCTATTCCCTCCTCCCTCAACCACGAAACCAGAATTTAGATCGAAGTTGGGGCGTGACGGCCCAGCACCATTTAGACCTGGTTGTGCACTAGTCATGCTCAACATGAATGGTGGCTGGGAATAAGGTGGAACAGCAGTTGCAGAGGGTACAATTTGAGGCAGGAGTGTAGTTCTTGTGTCCACCACGCAGGGGATTGCACCAGTAGGTCCATACATGGCGGAGGACAGAGAAATTGTGGGCCCCGTTGTCAGACCATTATACCCAAAAACAGGGGAGTGAGTGTAAGATCCAGTTGGAGCCAACCCCAGAAAACTACTCGTCACAGTACCATCTACTGCAGGCTCTACAGCCTTGCCATTAGGCAGGGAAGCAACTTGAGGGACAGAGTCTTTTCTGTTGATCTCGACCCTGGTACCCATTATGGAAATAACCGAAGCATCTGGTTTAGACACCACAATCTGAGAAGACTTACTTGGTCCTTGATCTAATGAGTCTTGCAAGGATGGCCCATCATTCAAATCAAAATTCCTCATAGAAGGTTGCATTGATGATGACGACGACGCAGGAGTTGGGCTGCGACGGCCGTTTCGGTTGTACATATGCTGCCCTTCCGCAGTTATGTTCGATGGTAGAACATCACCGTCATCCTCAAAGCGGTTTAAATCCAACTTGAACCTTTCTGACCTTTGACTCACTTCTATAGACGATTCTCCAGAAGGGAGGACAGAAGATGCTGGAATTTGTTTCCCTAAATCATCTCCCCCCTCAGCCACATTAAGATCGATGTT
Source organism: Ficus religiosa (assembly GCA_024759925.1). Classification (NCBI taxonomy): domain Eukaryota; kingdom Viridiplantae; phylum Streptophyta; class Magnoliopsida; order Rosales; family Moraceae; genus Ficus; species Ficus religiosa. Next base: position 40,570 of record JAFMPE010151153.1, read on the forward strand.
AAGGAAATCATGCCTCTGCTTTGAACTACTATCGCTTGTACCCCCAACAGAATGATTCTTATCACTGTCAGAATTTTTACGAGGAGAAGCTGGACGAAAAGCACTAGTAGCAGCAGATCCCTTCCAGCCAAGAGTACCCTCAAACTGTAAAGGGGCTACAGGCAGTCCAGGAATAGTTGCTGGCCTTGAGGCAGAAACAACAGAAACTGGTGGTGTAGATACAACATTACCAGGCTGATCCATTTCATCAGAGCAAACTTCTTCATTTAGATCAAAACCACACAGACCTTTTCCTGGGTTAATCTCTGTTTCTTGTGCTGCTTCAGTCGCCTGGGAGAATTCCATATCATGATTGTCTGGTTTTGCGTCCAGATTGGCTTCATTTCTTACGTGCACCTCGCCTTCAGAACGTGCCTCGGCAGAATGGCTTTGAGCAGTTGGCAACTTATGTGGTGAACCCTCGGTTGGTAGGTCCTGTTTCTCGTTTATGGAGTCTGGGCTACCTGGCTGCTTCAGTCCACCTTCTGAGGTTTTCTCAGAAGATGAGCTTGGAAATGGTCCTTTGAACACTTCTCTTTCAACTGCTTTGGCAACCTGTCGAGCAACTTCAAGAGCATCAACACCATAATCAAGTTCACTATCAGACCTCCTCTTGTTAATAGCATCTGAACTTTTGGTATCCATCACAGGCTTAGAGAACTCGTAAGCAATTCTGAAATCCCCATCTTCATCACTCGCATGCTCCTTATCCTCATCAACTGTTCCCAGGTCATCCAAACTAGAAGTCATCTCTAAATCCTCGGGTTTTGCCAACATATTACCAGTAACAGATGAGTCGTGCAATGCATTGGAACAACATTCACCATCTTCAGCAGCATTGCTATGATTCACAACCCTAGATTCTCCCCCCGCAGTCTTTGATTCAGATAGAGGTGCTATTGCACAATCAGTGCCAGAGATTTTTTGACACCAATCGTTCTCATTGGCTTCAACATTAACTTCCAAATCAGGTTGCTTCTTTGTCTCCCAAGGACTTGCAGCATCAGCAACCAATGAAGCACTTCCAGGTTTCACTGGACTAGACACAGAACTTTCAACTTTATCTGAATGCTTTCCATTTTTGGAAACCTCGTTCACTTTTTGAAAATCTGACGGTTCTTCAACAGTACCTTTCTTAGGAACCGGAAAACTAGTCTCAACAGACGTTCCTCCTGGAGGACGTACAGTAGGATCTTCCATTGTTGAAGGATTTTCTTTGACAGGGTTTGACACAACAGAAGAGGCCGTGGGATCTGCAGATCTCTCTTTGGCATCTGCACAGTCTAACATTTTGTCGGTGCTAGGCTGATTGTTGTCAGTGTGGATCTCTACATCATCACCCCTTTCCGCAGGGGCTGAAGTGTGAGTATTCCCTTTATTAGCTCCTTCGGAATCAGTAGGAATGCCTGAAGCAGATGGCCTACTGTCCTCTGCAACAAGCTTTGAACTCCCGTCATCATGAGACACCACAATATTGTCAGCTTCACGGTTACTTATATCTTCATTCCTTTCCTGCTTCCAGCTATCAAACAGAATTCTTGCTCTATCCTGAACTGTAGAACTTTTGTGGCCACGAAGATTCTTGACAGTAATCCAGATTCCCGAAGACATTGATCTCTCGCTATTTATACGAAGCTTTTCAAGGGCCTGTAATAAAGCAGTGATTGACTCTTCTATAAAGCTCTCACTTGTGTCGGTACAAAAGTTTTGTGCATCTTGTAGCCATCTATCAATGAACCAGAGACCATCTAATTGAATAAAAAGATCAAGGCAATCTTTATTCTCTGTGGCAGCAATAGTGCTGGCTACAGCAGTCCACTGTCTGGATGCATCACCAACATTCTTCACGGCACAATCTTTCTCCTTCTGCATTACCTTTACCAGCTCCTCTACTCGAGACAGGGCTGTGAGCCCATCTTTCATCTCAGTCAATGTGAAGAAATCCTCAAGCGTCATACTGCTTCACATACCATGTTTCTTGGTTTCACATAAATAAATGTGCAGAAGCAATGTCTTTTCTCCCATGCAGAATTATAGTTGACTTCAGAACCTAATTTATCAAAGCACCCTCTGGAAAATACGACATCACAAGTTCGTTAATATGCAGTTTAACGGTATATAGATAAACAGAATTTTGTCTAATTATTTATATATTTTACTCAGTCACTTGAAAATCTTCACGACTGAATTTAAAGAAGTAGTTAATGAAAAAGAAAGTGAAAACATCTATATAACACCACAAAGGCTATTGACAAAGATCGTTATGAATCTTGTGAAAACAGATTCCGTACTTAATTTTAGGCATAAAAATAGAACTGTTTCAAGATTATCTCAAGTATATCCAGTTATCCAGAATTTTTAGTTGATATTTAAACTTGAATCTTTTTTTCAATTTGATTTTAAATCCTAGATTAGGTTTCTGATTTCCTTTTTGCGCTAAAATGCCCGTCTATAAATAGCTTTTCTCCTTTCTTAGCTTTCCCCACAATGAAACGTTTATACTCATCCCCTCACTTTTTTTCCCTTCTCTTCCCAAAATAATTTTTTTGTGGACCTAAGGAATAGTTTTGCCTCTAATTTTGCTTTCACCTTTTTTTCTCTATTCCACAAAATGTATAGAAGGGCAAAGAGTTGCACAAAAATGCATAAAAACAGCAGAAAATAATCCGTTGTTATTTGTTAATCATTAACTTCAAACATGCACCAAAAAAAAAACAAACAAACAAACAAACAAACAAAACAAAACAAAACAAAATGAACTAAAAGTTAATTATTTGGTATTTCTTAATACCTTGTATAAGATTATCTATAACAACATCTAACACCACCCAATTATGCCAAAGCATAAACTTCAATTTATTTGAGAAAAGGTGGAAAGCACAATTCTCATTATTGGTAAAAATCATGTAATCCAAGTACTGAAAGGAGCAGGATCAAAATTATTATTATTATTTTTTTTAATGGAACTCCTCATCTGGAAACAACTTTATTATATTTAACTATCGATCCAAAATCTTGACAGTTTAGAAAGAAACATGAAAATTATGGAAAGAACTAAAGTTCAACTTAACCTTGAAGAATAGAAGCATCTCATGATAAATCAACTTTAACTGAAGACAACATTGACAAAGTTTACATACATAATTGAGATTCCCTAAAGGACAACAAGAGCCCCCAAACAAAAGAAAAAAAAAAACAGATAATTTCACGTAGACACTTGTATACTGCCAAATTACAGATATGCCAAAGTGGCAATTAACAAGGTTATTGAACAAACTACAATAGTCAAGTAACGTAAATAATTGTTAACCAACTCAAACATAACGGAACTTCAAGCATGTCAATTTGACAAAACAGTTGACAAGCTATTCTTTATTTTGGCATATTTTGATGTGCAGAATCAATGGTGACACTAGAAGTAGAAACAATTTGTGCTTTTGGTGATTGACAAAATTGACAACTTGCAGTGTGGCGTATGACTACACAAAATTAAGATAAATTATAAACAAATGTTATATGATCACAAAAGAAGCCATTTAACAAAACTGGAATGTTTTCTGTTCACATAAAATTAACGCAGGCCTGACAAAAAGGTTAGATTTTCCTACATATCAGCACTCAGTAAAGCACTCCTGAAGAAAATCCTACGGCTTTCCCCATATTTTCCATGCCAAACAACAAATATTTCAAAAACTAACTTGCTAGAAATGGAAAACCACAAGCCTAATTAGCCAGATACCAAAAACATAGATAATAGATTATATATGTTTTATCAACTACATTCCAACACACCAAATTTCCTCTAACCTAGACCTTTGACAGGCCTTTCAACAACGTTTGGAGTTCTCACGGATCATAAAAAATTATCACAACAGGAAGAATCAAATTTGACTAGTGCCGTAAAGTGCACTGAATGGAAATGGAAAGTTCTAAGCTCAGCGTCACTTACAAATTTTGAAAGTACAATTACAAAACCCCAAATCCATAAATCAATACTGCAGAAAAAGACCAAACAAAAGGTCATCCAAACAGACTGACCAAGCAAGCATATATCTATGAATCTCCAGTACAAATAACTAAGCAATGTACCAAATTCCAAATCAAAATCGGAATTGGAATTACCAGATACCGAAGTGCCTGCTGCAGGGCCACGAAGATCCAGTAATTCTAATTTCAGCCGAAGTTTCCAGATTGCTTATATTCTAATCCTGAAACAGCCAAACAAGCACTAAAATCAAAATGCTAAATACACACTATTATCACAATATAGGAATAAGATGAAGAAATCAAAATGCTAAAGACACACTATTATCACAATATAGGAATAAGATGAAGAAACTGAGACCTGGCTAATCTAGACACCAATTTCTAAGCTAAAAGCAGATACGAAAGAGATATATATTCTTCCATTTTCCAAAAAACAAAATTCTAAAAAGCAGCCGCGATTTTCGACGTAAGGAGAGTACCAAACCCTAGAATTCAAAAGAACCGAGTAAAACAGAAAGAATTCCAGCTTCACGCTTTGGTCAAGCGAGCAAAGCTCTGGAAAATCGCAGATATGGCGAATTTAAACAAGATTGTCAAAATTAATGCACCTAAAGTGTGTGATTAATATCGCTAATCACAATAACAGAAAAAAATTAATGGCATGAAAATTATAATGAGAAATAATTACGATTCGACAGCCATGTCCTTTACCTTCGTTAATGAATTTGAAAACCCTAGCTCTTCACAACCTCTGAAAAAGAGATAACCTCTTTCTTTCTCTCTCCTCTGCGTATGCTTTGGGGGCTTCTCTCTCTACTTCTCTCTCTCTCTCTCTCTCTCTCTCTCTAAACCTTGGGTTTCATTTCATTCCCCTTTCTCTCTCCACAAAACCCTCGTTTGGCCTTCCGGAGCTCTAGTTTTTCGAACCAGAGAGAGGAAAAGAACGACCAACGTTTCTTCTTCCGTGGTTTTTTTTTTTTTTTTTTTTTTTGGTTTTGAATTATTCTTAATTTTATTTTTTAGTTTTTTCTACTCAAGTTCTCTCTCAGGTCCGTTTTTAGTTGCATTGGCTGACCACACGTGCTAAGCGTGCGAGAGAGCCGTGGCTTCAAGCTGGAGTGAGTCCAGTCGGCTTTGTCCAGGGGACCGCCTCGTAACTCGTCTTGTGAGTTGTGAAATGAAAGTGTGTGGGATTTTATTTTTTTATTTTATTCATAAAATTTTTGGGTTAAGGATGGGGAAGGCTAAAAGTACAGGAGGGTGCACCAGACCGAGAAAACTGTCAATTTTCTGGTGTGGCTTTTGTGGGGCTTTTCTTTTCTTATTATTATGATCATGAGCTTCGGAAAAAGGGTGGGGGGCGACAGAAACGGTCTATGCTGAAAAGGAAAGGAGCATGTCGCTGTCACTTTCGAGTCACGTGTTAGTACACGTGCGATTTTCTCCCTTTTTTTCATAGTGTGCGTGTGTGTGTGTTATATAATATGTGTAGTATTTTTTTTTATTTTTCATTTTTTTAATTTAATGTGGCAGCTGTACAAGGAGGTAGAAAATTGTCCTGCATTCAAATCCGTGATATAAAAATACAAGTGAACGCCAGAGATATCATAAATTGTGGATGTAACTATAATGTTTTTTCCTTTTTGCAATTTTTGTTCACTCTCTTTCTAGTTTCCTATGTATGCAGCTGAAAAGATTGGCGAAAATAATGGACGCTCCAAAATTTTGCAACAAAAAGGAGTTGCGACAAAGCAAATTTATAATTAATGGTTTATTTCGCTTTTGCTCCAAATGGAGGGGCAAACTCATTCACTTTGCCATGCACTAGAGGCTATTGATTACATATGTCTAGTATTTTAAGTTAAGAGGACTTTTGGCTGGTTTGCTCGGATTAAACGATTCTAATTGTTTTCCTTTTTTTTTTTAAGTAAACTTAATTTTATTATTCACATCTTAAATTCTAACTTAAAAACTCAAACTTGAAAAATTCATAATTTTGTTACTTCAACTAGAAATGAGTTTATTTTTTTATTGCATAGAATTTCGAGAGAAACGAAACAATATCTATATGGATTTTTTTTTTCAAACACATTAAGTTTTTTTATTTTGTAACTACAAACAGTTCATTTTCAATTAAACGCACAATTTCAAAACTCAACTCAATTTCAAACAAAGCAACTCCAGTTCTCCAACTCAAATGGACCAATCAAACGACTTCTAAATCTTGATAATATTTGTAAAAGAAATGTGTACGAAGAATTTAAGAAGTTCAAGTATTATATTCGATTTAATAAATTGTTCACTCGATAATTTTGGGGAAAAAAAAAAAAAAAAGAAAGAAAACACTACTGATTTGGAGAAAGGGATTTACCAACCGTCTCGATCAAGATCGTCGGTAGCTCATTTCCTATTATAACTTTTACTTTTTTTTAAAAATTTTAAAATAAGGGTACTAAACTCTCGGGCATAAGCAAGTGACAAACATGGCGATGCATGCAGTGATGACTAATTAATAATGAACTTATTTTGTGAAGCAACGGGATCTTTCATCATTCACCAGCTAAAGATATATATATAAATATATAATACTCTTTATCCTATTATATATATATATGATACTCTTAATTTTATTCTATATATATATATAGTTGGAACTTCGTATTTTGCTCTCTCTCTCTCTCTCTCTCTCGTAGTTTATTCCTGTGAGTGAGGAGTGCATGAGGATTGCTGCTGACATGCAATTGAGAGACTATCATGTATATATCCTAAATAAGGCCCGTATTTTGAGGCTCAAATGAAATAAAATTAGATTAAACAACGACGGTTATAATAAATTGGTAGTTGAACAAAAACACTTTATAATAACTAACAAGATATGTGCTTATTTTAATAATTTAAACGATAATTATTGATGGTTAAAATAAATTTTATCATTTAAAATTCGTCTATATATTTGTTCCGAATAACACTGCAGTTGTTGTCGAACATTTTTCTTTTGGAAACACAAGGCATTTCATAGTTGTTTGGGGTTGGTGACACTTTTAATCTCGTAAATTCCCTTTCTTTGAGTTTGCATATATTCTTTTCCTTGTTGAAACTTGAATATTGCTTGTACATATGTGCAGGCAAATGTATTAGGAATAACATTATTTGTGTACGAAAAGTTATTAATCTCTCACTTTAATCAAACAACCTCTTTAGTTATAGGGGGAAAAAAAACACGTTCCTTCTCAAAACCAATGCTTATATCTGGGTGCATTTGAAACTCAAGTTGCAACCTAAAAATTCTAATTTACTTTTTATCTTTTTGAAACGTTAACAAATTTCTTAATTAGATTTTGAGAAGTCAACCAACTTCAATATAAAAATTTCAAATCAAATCGCTGTTTCAAACACACCTATAGTTTTGGAGATACTTGAATTGAAGTGTTAAAAATATATGTTTGGTTAAAAAAACTGTTTGGATAAAAAAGTGAAAAAATTTAAAATGTATTTAAAAAAAATCAATATAGATTTTATTTCGTTCATCTTAAAATTCTATGTAATTTATATAAAAAAATTTATTTTATTTGGACTTGAAATAATAAAGTTATGGATTTTTAAAATTAAAGTTTACTCCAAATCTATTTAGAGATGTAAATAATAAAAAGTAATTTTGAATTAAAGAAAAAGATTTAAAAAAATATGTATTGAAACCAGAATTCAGTATGTGCCCCAAACGGGCTCTTTTATTTGTCCAGTCTAGGATTGAAAGCCCGCCTGATTGGCCACTCGGTTCACGTCCTTTTCCAAAAAAGAAAAAGAAGGAAAAGGGTCCTGTGTTTTTTTCCCCCTTGAGAAAATAGCACTTTGGTATATTTTCTCTGATATGCATTTTATTTTATTTTATTTTTTTCCTGATTTATTTTTGTAGTTAAAGGGTCACTAATATTGACTTGTTTAAAAAGGACAGCGAAGCGAAGTGGCTAGGCTTAAAAAGTTTGGTGAGTTTTATCGTCGGAAATGATTCCCTAAGTAATAGCCAGGATATTATAATATAGTATGTTGACAAGATGGGGCATAAATAAAAGAGATAAAAGAGAATGATAAGCCTAAAAGGTTTGATCTAGTCAGGGATTGAGACGTTAACTGATATCGTACATCCGATTCATTAGCCATTAACCTTTGACGATTATGGTATGGTCAGTACCTAATCAAACCTTTTAAAAGGTTAATTATCGCCCAAAAAAAAAAAAACCTTTTAAAATGTCCAAGGATGGTGACACGGCATAAGTTACAAGTATCTCTTGGACCACTTCGGTCCACTGGCAGGACCACAAAACTTAACTAGATAGCATTTGTAAACAACATGAGTACATAAAATTTCATCCTTAATTTTACTTTTTTTTTTTTTCTTTCTGGTCAATCTTCTTTTTCAAGGGGACAAACTTTATTTCTTTAAACTAGTAATTTTTTTCAATACAATATTTATTCCACTTGGATTTTTTTTTTCTTTTGTTAAATTCCTTCCACTTAGTATGCTTTGTTGATGAACTACTCATTTGAAATGTGGATCACTCCATCCGGGTGACTTTGGTTCGGCCGTACGCCGACAAATAGTGAAGAGTGTTTTTTACCATTATTATTATAAGTATTATTATTATTATTAAAGAAAAGAACAATGAAGGAAAAGAAATTAAGAATCCTGAAACGGATAAGTACTTTTTTTGTTTTTTCAGTACTTATTCATTATGCTATTCGGCAAGAATGAGGAGGAAAGTAGATCTCTTATTTCCCTTTAAAAAAAAAAAAAAAAAGTAGATCTCTTGTATAATTTAACTTACTTATTAAAGGAAAACTTGTGACAAACTGTTTTGTTTTTTTCTTAATTTTATTTCAAGTAGGTAGCAGGTATTTTTATTCTAAATCATTATATCAACCTTTTATAGTTAATAATTACAAATCAAATCTTTAAAAAATTAATTTATCTACTAAAACACTATCCTACCGTAAGTTTTACCAAGTTTTTTTTTTTTTATTGGAACTATCATAGCTATCACTAATATACGCAAATGATTTTTCTTAAAAGTTTTAGGAAATTATTGTATTTTTTATAATATGTAGGAAAGACAAAACAATAATAAAGCAAGAGGTAAAACGACATAAACCATTACTTCTCTAGCTCTATAATTGAGAAAAATGATAAGAATTTCTTAGTTTCGTAATTTTTTTCCATTTGTTTTAATCATAGAAATCACCAAAACAAGAAAATAATAGAACGGGAATTTCTTAAAAACAAGCCGACTTTACCTAATTCTTTTGACTTGTCAGATATATATATATATATAAATATCAGTCAACGATGGGAATTCCTTGCGGCCTATATTATATACCTTTTTAACATTAAAAAATATGCAGGTGAAAACAAAACAACAGTCAAAATAAAATGCAATGACCCGACCTTACCAAAAAAGATCCACCTGTACAAAGCCAAAGCCTAGAAGCTGGAACTGTGAAACGAGCAAAGCTAAGCACGACTGTTACTCTGAAGCATGCGCAGGAGAGAGATGCTACCTTGAGTTCTGTTTCTTTCTTCCACAGAAAATTTCTTTCCACCTCTATTTCCCTGCACATTAGTTTTAAACTCATTAGAAAAAAACCAGTTTGGGACTAAACATGGACAAGGAAATTATTAGGGAGGATTATAAGCCAAATTTCAAGTGCTTCTGCTAGCAGATAGAAACCACAGTAATATAAATATATATAAATATATATATTACCTTTCGTTTCGCACTTTTATCGTCGATTTCAAGAGTATTGAAATCCCTTAGGAGTACGGATGACGCTGGCAAGAGTCTCCTGATCATCAAAATATTGTATTGTAAGAGGGAAATTCAGACAGAAAATTTCATATTGATGCATCAATAGCTGTTCAAGTAATGGCAACTCACTGACCTTTTCGGTTTTCCCGGTTTCGGGGGAGTCTCAACCCTTTGTTCAGTGATTGAAGGATCGGCAGCTTTGCAGTCTTTGGTGGATACTATGTCTTCCTTAACTGATTCACTACTTGGTGGATCAGCAGCTTTGATTTCTTTACTGACTGCTAGATCTTCCTGAACTGATGTTGAGAGATCTAACAACGCCTAGGAAAGACAAGATGAAACAAATTAGAAAACCATGTATCACGATTTAAGTCTTCAAACCAGAAAAGATAAATTTGTAATGTTTCAAGTAGGGTGGTCACTTTATCAAAACTTGGGAAAAAAAAGGAAATGCATCCGGGTGACGTGTTACGGTTCAAGTTCTAATCATCTTAAGAATTAAACTTACATAGACATAATCAGCATACCTCTGGTTTCTCGACTCTCGATTCATTCTCCACAACATCACGAATGGTATAACCTTCAGAAGATTCAACCTCTTCATTCACGGTTTTTGGTAGATTTAATAACTCCTAGAAAACAAAGAATGTGACATATCAGAAGGCTCCTTCAATCAGGCTACAAATCGATTAGGCCATAAATGCCAAAACGAATAGGCAGGAATCAACGGGTTAAAAACATTATATAACTTTTATTCGAAAATCAAAATTGAGTACAAGTACCTGGATAGTTCATTAATTTAGAACATTTAAATGTCGTTTTTTTTAAATATGCACTGCCTTTATATACCATAATTCTGGGGTGCAACTTACTATACGTAATATAAGATTAGCTAGTACCAGGAGAGTAACTTGAAGAAACTTGATCTAATACAACATTAATTGGGAAGGCTAATTACTAAAAAAAGGAACATTTCGGTTGGCAGCGTGAGCATTGAAAAATTCAAACCAGAAGAAACTTCATTTTCTGACCTGATCTTCCTCATTGACCAGCGGGTCCAAGTCCAATTCCACAGATGAACAGCTATCTCTCCGCATAGCAAGTGGATATGCAGAGTTTACTGCGTGATCCGAAAGTGAGAGAAAGTTTACTGTGTGATCTGAAAGAGAGAGAAACTATATAGACTATGGGCTATATCTAAAACCCTTGATGGAACAACAGTATCAACTGGATCAAGAAGTTAAAAAATTTGGATATGACTATCTAATGTACAGCCGAAGATGACAAGGCAGGTTCAAAGGTCATGAGCTAATACAGCGGGCCAAAAATATATGAACTTTATCACAGTGCTTTTTGATCGTGTAGGATCAAACAACAAGATTTTCAAGCAGAAAAGTTTATATTAGATGCCAAAGTAGGCAAAATGTTTCCTAGATGCCTATGATAAGCAAAAGGGTGATTCTAGGCCCCCACTCAATAAAAATCTCTTTCAGGTAAAAAAATAAAAATAAAAAAAAAAGAAGAAGAAGAAGAAGAAGGAAAAGGAAAAAGAACAATAATCATAATCTTAGATGGGCAACCGATCGCAAATCGTCAATCAAAATGACTAATAGCTACGAAATAAAAAGTGTGAACTCTGCAAGGCAAACCTGTCTCGTCTGCATTACTAATACTACAAGAGTCATCGGTTTCCAAGCATTTATATCCGTGTAAATCCTCAGCGTTATGAGCAGCACCAGAAAAGGTTGCATCTATCTGAGAGTATGTACAGCAGTTACGTCAAATATCAAGCCATATGAAGACATCAACTATATACCATTTTTTAAGATCTCCGTATCCGCGTACGGCTTATACCTTATATTTCTGCTGTGAGATCTCAAGACGGAGGGATGAACCATCAACCACGTCAACATCGAATCTTCTCACCTGGAAATGAGGAAAAAGAGCTTTCAGTCTATCAGTCCATCAATGCAAACACTAAGAAAAAAACTGCAAACTTATCAGGTGGCTCTTCCTTACTGGGGTATTAAATACTTTTTCATTGTCAACACACTCCAGTGCTTCTGAGTTTGAAAGAAAAGCTTCTTCTTTCACCTAGCCATACAACTGTGCACCTCAATTTCTGCATTCAATACCAGTATAAAATCTTCATTTCCCTTTCACTCATACCTGATATTTCCGCTGTGAGGATGAACCATCAACCACCTCAACGTCCAAAGTTTTCGCCTAGAAAAGAGGAAAATGTGTTTCAGTCTATTAAATGCAATTATTTTGATGGAAATGAAAAAGTACCAGGTGACTTCCTTACAGGTGCATCAAATTCTTGTTCATTTTCAGTGCACTCTCCTTTTGAGTCTGAAGTGGAAGCTCCTTTCACCTACACATGCAACTAATGGGTAAAGAACTTTCATGTTCCAACTCTTATAAAAGCAGTCAGCTAATAACTACGGACCATATCTGCATCCACGGGCATATTGCATAACATGTTCCTGTACGGAGGTGATGCCATAGATGAACTATCAACTATTAAAACACGATTTACAGTTGATGGCTTTCACAACATTTCATTTGTGATAAGAAAAATGATAATTGAACAAATCTGAAGATTCATTTAAAAAAGAAAGAGAGAGAGAGAGAGAGAGGGGAAGGGGGTGCTGGAAAAAGAGAAGTGGGTAGCATACATTACCTGTACCTGTGAAAAAATAGGTTGATTCTGTTCAGAATTTGAGTCACACTTATCAGAACAACTTTCAGCCCCAGATGCTGTTTTGTCGGAATAGTGAAGTTCTACATTTTTCTGCAGAAAGAAAAAAAGTGTTTCAACGGAAAGATTTAGTTAACATAGAATTAAGAGAAAATCAAAATGAAATAGTGCATCGTATATATCTCTACCTGAGAAGATATAAGTTGATCCTGTCTTGGACTGGAGTCATATTTTTTCGGATTGCAGTTGGACTCAGACGGACTAAAGTTGAAAGAACAAAGGTCCACCCACGACTGAACATTGAGAGAATTAAAGAGACATTTACTTTTCCAAGACATAGGTACCTCATTTTTTGCAACTGGAATGGAAATAAATTGCTTAACCGTAAGAAGAAGCTGACAGTTAAGCAACAAAATGTATGTCAAACCTTATTAAAATTGCTCGAATCAAGTCTATCCAGTTCTACTTTAGGCTTCAATGTAGTCTCTTCATCTGCAGACTTCTGCTGCGAACAAGTACAACATGACTTGATGTCCTCTAATTTCTTTTCCAGCTCCACATTTCTAGTCTTTTCAACCTTAAGGTTTTCAGTGAGATTCTGAATTTGATGTTCCGCCACCTAATCAATTTGTCACGGGATTTTCCATTGAGACAACATCCATGTGAGGAGACCACATATGACTAGGGAAATTAGCATAACAGAGCATCGTTACACAGTACCTTAAGTTTTTCTCCATATTGCTTCAAGACAGACCATAAAGCTTTAGAAAAATTTTGCAAAATCTGATAACTTCTCTCTCTTTCTGCCAGGTCAGCGTAATTTGATTCTAAAGGAGCACCATCAGGAATTTCTTGTAAGAAGATTCTTGGGTCCTCTCAAAAAACTAAACCAAGGACCAGTACAAAATGTGGAAGGATATGAAATGCATAATTATAGAAGTTGAAGTTCATACTACCTTTTGGACAACGTTGCCCAGGGGTGTGCCGCTCATCTTCAGAGGTCTTTCCTTCTCCAATCTAAATCCAACAAACAATGACAATACCGCAAAGATGAACATGCTTGATAATGATGTAAATACTAAAAAAATGAAGAGCTATCCAATTTTGGAAATTGGAAAATTTTAGCAAAAAGTTGTTTTTCCCAACTTTATCCATCATTCTCTCATTTTGAAAAAGAAAAACTATCTCACTTTCAAACTTATTCTAAACGGTACTCTTTCGGAAAAAGAAAGGAAATCTTTTTATAATCTTCTCACGATGCACTATTCCCAATACCCTTTCTTCCCATTTCAAACAACCTTCTATTTTTGAGAAGAAAATTTTTTTATGAATCCAAACACTATCTTATTTTAAAATAAAAGGACTTTCTCACTTAAAACAACAAAATTTTCCTTTTCAAAAATTGGCACGTGCTCCAAACAGAGCCTTATAAAATGACAGCAGACAACTTTATAAGTTATGTTCATGGGTGGCTAATGGAATCAGATTATATGATTATATAAATCGTAAGTACGAAAAAAATGTATGATAGAATGTTTGCTGTGTGAATACTAAATACCAAACAGTTTTGAAGAAAATGAGGCATCTTTCTTCAGTTTTATAACCATGCAAACCCAAAAAAAAAAAAAAAAGATTCTTGAAAATAATGGTAACTAATCAAAGAAATAAAAATTGTAATTCCATCTAAAGTCACTAATTGAAGTGGGGAAAATAATCTTCTTCAAGGAGCATGTAGAAGGAGAAGGTTAACATCTAAAAGGGAAAAAATAAATACCACACAAGAATCAGGCCCACTTAATTTCATCCTCTTTGGCTTCTCTCGTCTAGACAAAGCTTCATTTTGCCTCTTGTTACAAGGGATGTTCGATTGTTCTTCGACATTATCAAACCTAAACAACAATTGAAGCATTGATACCAAACCAAAATAAAGTAACTTGAAACTAAAAGCACATTTATCTAGCCTTACCTTATTCTCATAAAAGGCGAAGCTTGTCTTAGAAGGTAGGTTGTGTCAAGATAATCCTCTTCCCCAGACTTGACTGTCAAAATCTAAATTTATAGCAAAAGGATCATGAGAATACTTTTTGGGGAAGTATGGAGAAGAAGGAAACTGTAACTTTTCCGTAAACTGGTCAGACCAAACAGATAAGGGCATACCAAAGCCATCCTCTTCTTGCCTTCCAAATAATCTCGTAAGTACCTGGTCAACTGTCAAGGGATAAGAGTCAAACTTTTGGGCCATACTTATATTTTAATTGAAGAGATCATAGACCTTTACACAGGGTATGTTTACAAATGGTCACAGAAACCATTACCAATGAGTTTTGAAAGTGCTTCTGCAATGGCCTCTTGGGATTCTTTTGATGCTCCAACAAAGACTTAAAACAATGAAAAGAATATAATAGCATGCACCAATAAAACCAACATTATTAACTGTCAAAAGCACAAAGAAAGAAAGAAAGAGATCGAAACACTCTAGTCCCTAGTTTATATTTGGAGATCAAGTTAGAGTATCATACTCTTAGGCATAAGCCAAAAACCATTGATGTATTGTTGATGAAATTACTTTCCAGCAACCTTGCTCCCTGAAAAAACGATAAACAAAAATTACATCTCATATACAATTGAAAACATGATCTGCATGCATAACCATAGAGAGCAGCGTTGAGTATAACTGCAAATCAGAGATAATAGGAAACAATTTGCTTTATGCAAAAGAATTCCAAATCTGCAGTCTTGAAGGGAAAAGGATTTTTGTTTTACGAGAATAATTGCATTGCCTAAATGGTAATTGGACGAACCTGATTCCCTGTTTTCCTTTCTCTTTCAGATCCAGCAAGGTCAATGATGCTTAGAACAGCATTATTGGCTTGAGAATCACCTTCTCCGTCAGAATCCTTAGCAACACTCCGGATGTTGATAATACACTGTGATCGGCTAAAATTACAAAGGCAGAATGTAAATAAAAATAGTACGGGGTTTCTTCGAGATTAGAAGGCATGAAGGCATGTAACCGAATAGCAGAATCCACACATAGAAAGAAGGAAAAAACCAAAAAGAAACACGTATGATATAGCATGGAAAAAAATGTTCTCCACGAAGAGGAAAATAAACGAGCAGTCCAAAAATTTGGTCACAAAAAGATGATACCTACTGATTTCTCTCCGGATTTAACATAAAGCTTTATATTTCAAAAACCTGAATTATTGTTTTCTCTTGGAAAATGAAATATAAGAAAAAAGATATACATGCAGCTTAATATGGAGGAAATAAAGCACATGTTTAAGCATATAAGAATTCCCACAACTACAAGACTATATATAGCTTGGCTTCCTTGCACCTTGATTGGCTATTTGCATTTGTTGTAGCGGTGAGACGTCTTAGCATTGCCTGAGAAACTAAAGATTCCGCCTCCCTAGCATCCGAAACATTTATCTATTGACAAAAAAAAGTGTGTTTACAAGTTATTATTGTATTCAGCATCATAAATAGGTCATAAACCAGATTAGACATTCCACCTCTTGGAGTCCCTTTACACTTGATTGTTGCATGCTCAATTCTGCTCCACCTGGAGCTAAGTCAAACAACTTCTCTCCTTTGCCTCGTTCGGAGAGTATTTCGAAAATTGATATGCTGAACGATCTGCAAGCATACCATACACAAGATATAATAGCTCAAAGCAAGTTTCATCAAATTAATGTCAGTACCAATCATCCAAATGGATCGAAAACAATCTCAAATGACATTAACATCTACCTATACCTCCTGGAATCCAAAGCAGTGCCGACAACAGGATTGAAAATTCGTTGAAGCGTCCGTGGCACAACACCTGGATCCCTGGGGCACCCGAAAACAGTATGAGTTTTCCCGGATCCGCTCGGTCCTAAGGCTGCTAGCATACCACTTCTTCCCCTTAGAAAATCCTCGACTAAGGGGTTCACCATTTTCTCGTACACTTCCTCCTATCAACAGCAAAAAGAGAAATTGTTTCAAGGGTGTTATGAATGTTTGGTCATTGTATTATATTATCGGTATAGTTTGAACGTAAACTAGGCGGCAATACTTCTATGTTGTTTGAATATACCGCTTGTGTGTGTGTGTGTGTGTGTGATTTCTTCGATTAACAAAAAAGAGGGAAAGTTTAATGGACCTGAGAAGAATCGGGGGAAAAAACGTGGGAAAATCCTTCGTACACTTCCGACTTAATCCTTTTAGACTCCTGTAGTTTCAACGGCGGAGATAGAGTCACCGACTGAGAATCGTTCACAGTAATGCAAACTTCGCCGGAATTCTTCTTCTTCGTACTCTTATCTTTCTTCTTGGCGGGGTTTTGGGGCCAGGCGTTTTTGGCTCTGGACTTGGGATTCTGACCTTTGGCGGAGCTCGTGGAAGGCAGAAGGGGCCGAATCCTGAGGAAGACTCTTAGATTTTCGGAATCGGAGTCTGAATTAGGTTCAGGGTTCTTAGGAACCTCCATTGCTAAGATTTCTTGGATCGGAAAGGTAGGCACCTCTGGCACCGTCGAAGAAGGATGAACAGAAGTTTGCTGACATTTTGTGGAAGTCGTCGCAGGCCTTGCCTTCCGGTGCGGGTTCCGGCGAATCGTGACGGTGTACGGACATGCCGGACTATTTGCCTCCATCTTCTTCGTCTGAGACTCTCGCTCCTCTGCTCTCTCCCTCCCTGCTTTTTACTCTCTTCTGAAATTGGCGGAAAATCGTAATTTTAAAAGCGGGATTGAAAGGCTCTCTCTAATTTACCATTTTACCCCTGAATGATTGAAAATTGCAGAAGGAATATATTCGTTCCATGGCACTGTCGTTTGACGTTAAAAAAAATTAATAATAACCCCTTAGGGAGGTTTGGTTTAAGGTAATCAAATGTAATGTAATCAGATACCTGATAATCTTTTTAAAGTAATCAGATTTTTAGAAATACTGGATTATAGTGTTTGGTTTGTATGAAGACAATTTTAGTAAGATTCTCAAGAATATTAGATTATTGTGTCTAAATTATTTAAATTTTAAGATTATCATAATATTTAGATAGGGGTAATCTGAAACCTAAGGGGGAAGGTGGGTTTCAAATTACCCTTTTATAAGGGTATCTGAGACCCATGGGTTCGTTTGGTATTTGAGTTAAGTTTGAAAATTTTACGTTTGAGTTGAAAATTTTTTTTGACTTTTCAGAAAAAGATAAAAATTGAGATGAAAAAGTATATTTTAGTTTAAGATAAGATAACTCACCAAACAAGCATAAAATACTTTGTCAAATGAGATTTTTGATTTTTTTGATTTTTTATTCTTGTTTTATTTTTGTTTCTTCCTCATTTGCATTTGTTTTGAGACAAAACATGAGAAATATATGTTTCCACACATACGGGCTCGTTTTGCCACAATGAATGGTCGTTTGCCCTGTCCTCTGTTACAGTCTTTTGCCGTTTCTTTGTAGGACTTTGCGGTTTTGTTATCTTGCCTTCATGATAAACTCAGGCGTTTTATTTTCCTAAATGCGACACCCATTAAGTGTGGACTAACTGTCACCAAAGCTTTTATTCTTTTTTGTTCTGTTGATAATTGATCAAAGCTTTTGATAGCTTCAGCGTTTGGCAGATGATAATTTTTTTGGTGAATTCGTGATTGATTCCTCTATGTATTGAACCCATTTACCAATATCGAGTGAGGTTGGACATACTCCTAATATTTTTTTATTTATTTTTTTAGCAATTGAGACATGTGTTGACCTTTTTATTTATAGTTACAATATAATAATCAACACGAACTTATAACTTTGATGAGGGGATTAATAACTGCAACTTTTTAATTTTTGTAACAATGAAATGAATTTTTTAACTCTTTAAGAGGATCATTTATAAGAGTAATTGATCTAAATAGTTTCTAAATTCTTTCAAATGTAATGATTTGATCATTGTTTTTTTAATTTTAACATAAACTCTTTAAATGTTGACAATTTTAGTCATTTTCATCCAATTCCAACAAGTTTCTAACGGAATCTTGTGCAAACGATCATTTTTTATAATAAAAGACCAAAATACCCTTCAATTTTCTCTTTCCTCTAAACTTTCTCAAAAATGCACCCCTCCTCTCTCTACCTACCTCTGGCAACAGCCTCCATTTCTCTTAGGTAGCCTCCATCTCCAACGACAGCCTTCATATCTGGCGACACACACACACACACATCTCTCTCTCTCTCTCTCTCTACCTCTGGCAACAACCTTCATCTCCAGCGATGCCACCCCCCCCCCCTCCTTCGTTGCCAAGATCACCCCCACCCCTAACCACGCGACGAACTCCAGCTCCTTTTGGATCTAGGTTTGCCACCCCCCCCCCCCTCGGTTGTCGAAATCGAGCCTCCACCCCCCCTTCCCCTCGTGTTTTTGATATGGGTTTGTACCCCCCTTCACAACGACCAACTCTATCCCTCCCCTACCCCTCGTTGTCGAAACCGAGGCTCCTTCTCCCCGTGCATTTTTGATCTAGGTTTGTCCCCCCTCCCACCCCACCGACAAAATTGAGGCACCACCCTTCCTTCTCACTTGCGATTTGGGTCCCCCCTTTCCCTCATTTTCAATATGGGTTCGCCCCCCTCCCGGGTCGGTCGTTTTCGATTTGGGTTTGCCCCTTCGGTGATCAGGGCTTGCTACTTTAGATCGGAGGGGAAGAAATGGAGAGGGGGGGGGGAGGGGGATCTTTTATAAGTTTTTTTTATTAAATTAAATTTATCATTAAATTATTAAAATACCCTCTTAAATGTTAGAAACTTAACAAAATTGGATGAAAATAATTAAGATTGTCAATATTTAGAAAATTTAAGATTCGTCTTAACTAAAATTAAAATAAACTAAATTGTCATATTGTAAAGAGTTCAGAAACTATTTTGGTGAATTATTTCATTTACAAATTTAACATCGGATGTATATATATATTTATAATTGTTGATTAAGGGTTTATTTGGTGAAAGATTTTAGTTTAAGATTTTTAAATTTCAATAGTAATTTTTTAAAAAAGATAAAAAAATTTTTCAGAAAAAACAAAAATCATGATGAAAAAAGGACAGCTTAGTTTAAACTAAACTTCAAAAGCAAAAAAAAAACAAAAAAGTTGAGTGGGGCTTGCTTAAGCCCCCGGTCTTTGTGCATATTGTTCCTAATTACAAATTTGGAATTAATGATGACAATGCACGTTTCTCAAGTCGATTTTCTCACTTTCGTTTCGTCTATCATTGCTTACGGGTGCTTTTCTAGGCAAGACACTTCTCTATTGATGCATTTTACATCCCAACAGTATATCTAAATATTTGAAATATAATCACTTTTTATAATACAAATTAGATATGCTATTATTAATATTATTTTGCATTAAAAACTAATAGAATAAAATATATATGTGAGTGCACACTTACAGAGCTAAGCTTTTTAAAGTTTTCAGTTAATCATACTTTTCTGTAAAGACAAAAAGAGCATGGCATGACACAAGTTAGCTTTAAACATATCAAGTTCGCGGCAAAAAACGAAAAAAAAGTTGAAAACAAGAGACACACACACATATATATATATATATATTAGCTTTTTTACACAACAAGAACAAAAGCAAAACTGGATCACGTTTCTACCCAACTAGCATTTCATCTGACCACCGAACCGTGGAACTGCAACGAGTTGTACAACATTTGTCACATCCACAATTTTCAAACAACAAAGATTATTTTACATTTTGGTTTTGTATACAAACTTTTTATTGACTCCAAAAACGTATTACTATATGATGTTGCAGACCAAACAAACACACATATATCCGGTCAGAGGTTGAGCCGACTCGGAGTCGGAGCAGAGCGCGGAGGATTAGTGAGCATGTGAACCACTTCCCTCATGGTAGGCCTGGCGCAGCTCTCATCCTGGACGCACATCATGGCGATCTTGAACAGATGAATGACACCTGGCAGCTGATACCCCCGCAGCCTGGGGTCCACCACCGCCAGCACCGTAGCCTCATCCGACGGCTGGGCAAGCTCCGATGTCGTCTTCCTCACCCACCTTACTATGTCCACTCCCTCACCGAAATCCCCCACCGGCCTCCTCCCCGCTATCAGCTCCAAAAGCACCACTCCGAAGCTGTACACGTCGCTTTTCTCGTCCACTTTCAACGTATAAGCATACTCTGCAGAATAATCATAATAATAATAATAAGAAATAAATAAAAGTCAAAATAACAGCTTTGACCAATTTTGACTGGGCCAGCCCAACAAACCTGGAGCGATGTAGCCATAGGAGCCTGCAATGGAGGACATGCACTCCGACGCTCCAGCGTTGCCCAGAAACTTGGCGAGCCCAAAGTCAGCGACATGGGCCTCCATGTCACGGTCCAGCAAGATGTTATTGGACTTAACGTCTCTGTGAATTATCAGCGGTGAACAGTCGTGGTGGAGATAGCAGAGCCCCTTGGCGGCCTCGACGGCAATTTTGTACCTGGTCTCCCACTCCAACCGTCCTCCCTTAGAGCCGTGCAGAAGCTCTCCCAAGCTTCCGTTGGGCATGTACTCGTAGAGCAGCAAGTTCGTGTCCTTGTTCGACACGTAACCCAGAAGCCTGACGATGTTTCGGTGTCGGATTTGTCCCAGTGTCTGGATTTCGGCGGAGAAGCCGTGATCGTTCCCGCCGCGGCCGTAGAGCTTCTTGATCGCCACGTCGGCGCCGTCGGGCATTAGGCCGCGGAAGACGACCCCGGCGCCGCCTTTGCCTATGACGTTCTCTTCCCTCACGCACTCGAGCACGTCCTCGGCCTTGAAATCTAGCCGTTGGAAGGCCGTGAGCTTCCACACTCGGGACTTCTGGAGCTTCTTCTTTCGGATTCGGTAGAGCGTGAGAAGGATTAGCAGTATAATTGTGACGGCGACGATTAGGGTGACGCTGAGTTTGGAGGAGCTTAAACCCTTGTGGTTTTGGCCGGAAGATGAAACTCCGTTTGATGGGGATGGACATGAGGGGTGATGTGTCAGGCAGAGGTTGGGGTTTCCCGCGAACGACGTGTCGTTGAACACCATGAACTGACCGCCAACGGGGACTTTGCCGATGAAGTTGTTGTAAGAGAGGTCAAGAGTCGTGAGACTTGTCATGGAGCGGATTTCGTAGGGGATTTGGCCGGTCAGATGGTTTCTGGAGAAATTCAGAATGCTTAGGTCAAAAAGGTTGGCTATGCCCGTCGGAACTTCGCCGGATAAACCATTCCGGCTGAAATCCACGGCGGAGAGAGAAGAACAACCAGATATCGAAGCCGGAACAACGCCCGTGAGATGGTTGGCGCTGACGTTGATCTTCGATAACAATTTTAAGTCGAATATTTGCTCGGGAATTTCCCCGTGGAACCTATTCATTTCCAGAGAAAGGGTCTGCAAGTTCTTGAGGTTTCCGATAGCCGGAGGGATTTTCCCGGAAATCCAATTGTTGGAAAGCTCAAGGATTCCAAGCGAATCTCCAGACATTTCAGAGGGAAGTTCTCCGGAAAGATAATTGTCGTTGAGTTCAATGATGCTTACCTTGGGCAACTTAAAAATCCCAGGAGGAATTGCTCCCTTGAGGAAGTTCTTCATGATTCTGATTTTCGTGAGGGACTTGCATTGGCCGAGCTCATCAGGAATGGGTCCGAAGAAGGAATTTTGCATCAGGATCAGCGTCCTCAACCTCCCTCCTTTGCACAAATCACGCGGAATCAGTCCCGTCAGATGGTTGTTCGTTACGTCCAAATCCAGAAGCTTTCCATTTCGGCCGAGATTCTTCGGTAGATAAAAGGTGAAGTTGTTTTCCCACACCTGAAGAACCTCCATGTTCGGAAGGTCGCCGATGAACTCCGGGATCCTACCGTAGAAATTGTTCTTGAACAAATTGAGCAGCGTGAGATTCTTCAACTTCGAGAAACTCTCCGGTATCTCTCCGGTGAGCATGTTGATGGAGAGATCCAGAGACATCAGACTCACCAAACCAGAAAGCTCCGAAGGTATCTGACCAGTTAAACGATTAATCTGTAGAAACAACGAGTGCAAATGCTTCAAGGCGCTCAGACTCGTGGGAATCTCGCCAGTGAGATTACAGCCTCCCAAGTCAAGAACTTGGAGCGAACTTAATAACCCCAACTCCGGCGGGATTCCGCCGTCGTAATTGTTATCATACCCAGCGTACAACGCTTTCAGATTCTTCAACCTAGCCAAGCTCGCCGGAAACTTTCCGGTGAGGCTATTCCCATTCAGGCCTAAATACTCCAAACTCTGAATCTCCGAGTAATTCTCCGGAATATGTCCCGAGAAGTAGTTACCGCCGAGATGGAGATGCTTGATATTCTTGAGCTTGATAATCTCCATAGGCAAGGAACCGGAGAAGTTATTGTTGTAGATGTCGAGAACTTCAAGCTCAGTCAGTCCGAGAGTGATTTCTCCGGGGAATCTTCCCTGGAAGCAGTTGTTGGAGATGTTGAAGAGCCTAAGGGACGTGAGGTTGGCCATCTCCGGAGGAAGCTTCCCGGTGAGATTGTCGGAGGACATGGTGAGGTTGACAAGCCTGTTCAGAAGACCAATCTCCGGTGGTAAGTAGCCGAAAAGAGGAAGATTCGTAACGTTCAGAGAAGTGACTCGTGACTCTTCATCACATGTAACTCCAGAGAAAGAACAGTGCGAGGACGAAGGAAGCCAGTCGTCGAGGCCGGAACCTTTGGGACCGATCATGGCGGTCTTGAGCTTCAAAAGTACGTCGAGCTCAGAACTGTACCCACAACAGGCAGAAAACAAGAGGAAAAGAAAGGAAAGGTAAAGAAGAATCTGACAGAAGGGAGAAGATGAAGTTTTCTTCATCTCTGTTACCAGCTTATTATCTTCTTTTCAAGCTCCCTTTTTTTTCAGACGAGAGAATTTGGAGATATCTTCTTCAAATCCGTGGGGTGGATTGAGCAGGGGGTTAGAAACTCTAACGCTACAAATAGTAGTAATATACAAATTATAATAATAGACTTTACAGGAAACAGAATCGAAGAAGAATCAAGCTTGAATAAATAAACCAAAACTGGAAAGTTAGAGAGAGAGTCACAAAGAAAGAGAGAGAGAGAGAGAGAGTTAAAAGAGTTGCATGAGGTTTCATGTCCTAGGGGGTCTATGACCTGCAGTTCGGAATGCCTTGTGGGTCCCACTGTACGAAGCATTTAGACGGTGATAAACGGATTTGTTAACGTTTAATCCAGTGGCTTTTTTACCGTTTTGCCATTACAGTTCGGTTGAGTTCACGTTGAACATGTTTATTATAAACTGATTTCTTGTATAACGCATGGACGTTAAAGACTCAGAAAAAGAGTGATGGTACACTCTAGTCTGTGATGGTACACGCTTTAAGTTATCTGAAAGATGTGGTTTGACGGCGTGATTTGGCGGTTTGAATTCCCAAGCCCCATGATAATCTTGTTGGACTTACTTGCAGAGCTGTCTCTTCTGCCTCTGTCATTCATGTCTTTCAGCCAGTTGTTGTATTATCAATTCATTTGGTTAAAAAAAAGAAAAGAAAAGAGAGACATCTTTAATTACCCAAAAAAGAAAAACAGGTAATTAGCAATACATACAACATAGTTTAGTAGAGCAGTAAAATGCATAGATTTTTTATTTTATTTTATTTTTTTCTGATATGTTTTGTTTCTGTCAATCTATAAAGTTTGAGTAAACAAATTTTGTCCATCCACCTGTTGGATTTATCCAAAAATCAAAAATCCAGTCGGTGAAACTATTTAATTTAAATTATATTATATTTTTTAATCTTAATTTTTTTTTAAATTAATAATAATTAAAATTAATTTTTAAAAAATCAATCAACTCAAATTTAAAAATTTCAATTCAAAA
>JAFMPE010151153.1:65058-83774 GCA_024759925.1 Ficus religiosa
TTTTTTTTAAATTAATAATAATTAAAATTAATTTTTAAAAAATCAATCAACTCAAATTTAAAAATTTCAATTCAAAATACTCTAACATATCTCGTGTGAAACTGAGGATGAAATGGGCTTGGCGGGGGAATTGCCGTTTGCCGGGGCCCATGGAGCAAAGGCCCCCTGTGTCTTTTCCCAGACAGACGACTTTCCCCTCTGACTCCATTTGGCTGTGAGCTAAAAAGTCCACTCTTTTTGTATTTTTCTATGCTCTTCTCTTCTCTTTCTTTCATCAATCTGGATTCTGGGATCGTTCCAGTCATGTGCCACAAACTGCCCAGTCCTCTGCCTCACACGCAAAAGTCGCCCAGTCTCATATGACCCTTCACATTTCTTCCCTCTCTCACTTTTCAGGCTAGTTCTTAACCCAACACTGCACTCTCTAGGATCAGATAAATGGGATTTTCAACTAGTAAGATTAGGTTGTAAGATTATTTTGTTTTCCAATCATCAGATAAAGATCTAAAAACGATCTCATTCAATTACAAATAAATAAGAAAAACTCAGATTGTTTACGTTATTATCTAGCTATTCAAAAAAAAAATTTGTTGAAACCGATAGCTCAACAAATGAAAAATGAGATTACCGTGGACTTTGCTTAAAGAATATGTACATGAATTTTTTTAGACTACTAGTCTTTATAAGAAAAGGTTCACTTGGCTACTTTATGGACCCTCTTTAATCTCTTTTTGATGGTGGAGATGAATGAAAGTTGTTCGGTTCAAGTGGGGTGGATTTTGAGAGCCGCACATATAAGTTGTGTTAAATTGACAAAGATATATAAGCATTTATTCTTTCAATAAGTTGGAGAATATATTCATATTCTTACATAATGCGTTAGTGGGAGAATTCTGTGAAATAAAGAATCTTAGAGAGTGATTTTGGAGAATAAAGATTAACTGCTACTTTCACTGCAATTAAAACCAATTATTTATCCATAGATTTGCAAACTTTTTTGGATACTGAATTTTTTTTTCATGTCTGCTTTAGTGTTTCATACGACTTGGTTTTAAGTGGCTGATTTATCAATATTATTTTAGAATGTGATATTCGTTTAGTTATAAATTCTTTCCCTTTTTAAGTACAAAGTTTGTGCTGTTTTCTCCTTTGTATGGACCATATTATAAGTGGGGTGCTCTATACAGATAGATATATACATATATGTGTGTGTGTGTGTGTATATGTATGCATATACTGAAAGTGGGGTGCTATATATTTTTCGATGTTTGGCAGGAGAAAAGTTTTTTTGGTTGGTACGTGGTTGTCCAGAGTCGAATCATGGAGATTTAACTGACATGTGGTGGAGCAAACCCCCTGCCCTACCTCATATTAAGTCAATGCCAAACCAAAAAAAAAAAAAAAAATCCTTGTTTGGTCTATTGGTACACCTTGAAAAAGAATGGCTATTTATTGGTCTTGTTCAACCATTAATAAAACTGTTTCATCTTAGACAACCATAATTAGAACAAATCTAGTTAGGGGGTTCATATTCACAATTTAAGCAAACGAGTTTTTCATGTTATTGAACTAAGAAAGGGGGTATTAGTTTCTTTTTAGAATTTTATGATTAGTTGCAAAAAAATAACTACAAGTAAAGTTGTCATAAACCGTTCATTGTGATATGATATTAATCAGATATAATGTTAAAAAATAGAAAATATTAATCGGTATAATTAATAGTATAATTAACAATAGAAAGTTTGTGTAGTTTTTAGAGAGTACTGACTAAAAAGTTGCATAAAAGTCCTAAAAAAAAAATCAAGAGACCTAAAATAGTGTTTTTTTGCAAAGAGGTCCAAGAATGTACAGGTGTGAGGTGAAATCCGGATACGATATTATGTTTTAATAAGAAAAAGATAAAACCACGCCGGTCATAAAAAACTGAAGAGAACAAAAAACAAAACCAAGAGTTGAAATGAATGTCACATTAGCAGAAAGAATTTAGAAGCAAAAGACAATAGTTAAAGACACGTGTCATTCGATAATTGTAAATACAAATTTAAATGTTGCAAAGACAGAACTCCACCAAAATACTATAAATAGGGGTGAGATCATTGAATTTGTACGCTTTTGAAGACATTTGATATCAAAGAGAATCAAAGTTAAATTTCTTTAGATTTTGGAAGTTCTAATTAAACTTTCTATTGTATTGTTTGTTGTTCATTCAAATTTTGACTTAAACAATAGGCAACACATTCTAGAAGAGTAGAATACAAAGAACTTCAGATCAGCATCTTTTCTCTTTCTGGATCCTAATCTGTCTTAATAATTTAATTTATTGATGCTAAAAATAAATCTTTTTGAATGAGGCACCATCCTAAACCAATGGCTGATGTCCCCGAGCTTCCAAGTAACAAAACTTGCTTTCTTTCTTACAAAAATATAAATTTAAAAAAAAAGTAACAAAATTTGCTCTACATACCTAAAAAGCAAAAAAAAACAAAAACAAAATTTGCTCTGGACACGACACAGCACTATAAAATTTTTTTTTTACAATTATTTTTTCTTTATTTATTTTTTTCCATATGGTCAACGAATTCTGCTTTAGTTAGATTCCACGCATATTGTATGTCCATTTATGTGTAGAACCAATGGTTCTACAAAGAAGAAACACCTATACCATATTTGCAATTGCTCCACTCATAAACTGGGACCAAGAGCTGTCTTCTTATTCTCATTGTTTATGCTCTTTTTTTTTTATTATTATTTTTTAAAGAGAGCATTTTGATGGAATAACAAAAATATCTTATTGATCATGCAGAATTCTTAATAGTTTGAATTTCGTTAAGCTTTATTAATTATTTAGATTCATAAACTTTTTAGTTTTGATATAGTTACCTTGGGGTTTAGACTAGAACACTATTAATACATTATATAGAAGAATTTTTTTTTGTCTAACTTTGGTTATTAGATTAATTTTTCAATGGTCTAATCCATGTACATTCACGTTTATTTTTTGTTTTTTTTTTGTTTTATTTTTTTTAGGGAGGACAGTAGGACTTGAAATTTGCACCGTCAAAACTTGTTCCTCTCTTTAAGATAATCGTTTGCCGACATTTCAAATGTTTTCATTTAAGAGCATTTGACAAGTAATATTTAAAACGTTATTAAATGTTACAAAATGAAATCATTTGTAACTTTTGAACAAAATTCTAAATATTAAAAAGTGTAATATTTTGATCATTTGAATGTCTTTTTTACAATGCTTTCCAATCCAATTATTTCTCTCAAATACTGTCTTATCAGTAGGACTTTGTTTTTCGGTTGTTATATCTATATTAAAGATATCTGCTCCATATAGTTTTTTTTTTTTTGATTTGATTTGGTAGAAAAAGACCCGAAAGGAATCGTCAAGAAATCGTAGGGTGTTGACTGGCCAAAGCAAAACAGTACGAGCAATGAAGCTATGCTTTGGGAAAATTGAGAAAATAGACAACGTACAAGTTATAACAACGTCGTTTAGATAGATTAATAAAAAATTCATCTTATTTATTAAATATTTGAGTTTAAATTATTCAATTGCATTTGTCACAATAATATTAAAAATTTATTTTGTAAGAGATTCGTATATTTAAAAAAAAAAAATCAATCTTGAAATTATTTGAATATATCAATTTCTACCGACCGTAACAACAAAAGTTGTAAAGTAGGGGCTACTTTTACTGATTCTGGCAAACGCTGCCAAATGGTGCTATTCTTGTCAGATTGAGAGAAGGAAAGAAAGACCAAAAAAAAAAAAAAAAAAAAATTGGTGTAGCGTCTTGATGGGAAAAAAATTTTTGATGGACCAGACGACGATTTGTAATTGCTTCTCTCCTTTCCCCACCAAAGTGCTGCTGCTCAACGCCTCAATGATGTCCTTGAGGATTATTCTCCTTCCAGTTTTCAAAGTCTAAAAAAGTGTCCATCACCACAGAGCACTGCATGGAATGGATGGATGGAAAATGGTCACATCCACTTCTTTGTCCCTATTATGCCCATGTAGCGGGCCCGTATTTACTTTTCTGTAGTCGTATATTAGCCAATCGCAATCCTGGTAACACTTCATTGGATTATGGCATTCGACCTTAACTAAAAATGAATGGATAAGAGCTAAGTGGGACGGTAACGGTAATCATTCATCTTAATAATATTTGAAATTTAAATTAATCTTACCGTATCAAGATTTATAAGATTGTCTCTTAAAAAGTATATCTTTAAATTATTATTTCAGTTATATAATAACTTCAATTTTTTGATTTTTAATTATATAAATACGAAAGTTTAAGAATTTAAACAAGATGATAAAAATCATATACATGTCTATTATAAAAAGTAACATTACAAGCAGTCAAATACACAAGCATATAAAGTCATGCAATCAATTCAGATAATTTTCTATCAGTAAAGTGATTAAATGCATAAACTGCTTGCCCTTTATTTATTTGTCTCTCTGCTACGTTTTCTCGTCATAGAGATGTTTAATCTTTCTTTTATAAGAAAGAAGTGCTACACTTCACGAACCTTTCATTTATCTTCTTATTTTAACTCACCATCACAAAATAAAAGAATCGGTGGTAACTCAAATGATTTCAATCTTCTCATGCAATTGTCGTAGCAGCTCTCTGCTTTCTAATACCATTGCCTTTCATCGCGAAAAGACATACCATTTTCCTTGGCTTTATGGGAATTTCCACGGAGACTTTCTAATTTTCACTACTAGTAAAAAACTAATGTTTTAAGATCTGTTTGGTTTACCATTCGAAACTTAAAATTTTCATTTTATTTTTTATCTTTTTCTGAAATTTTTTTTTATATTTTTTGAAAAAGTTTCTATCCTTTCCAAAAAATCTAACACAAATTTATTGAAACTTAAAATTTTCAACTAAAACTCATTCATCAAACGGACCCTTAGTCATTAACTTTCAGATTTATGAATAAAGTAACTCTACGTCACATGTTGCAAATTTTTTAACGTATACATCCCCATTTGTTAGTGCAAAATATGGTTTTTCGTGCTTTTTGGCTCTATTTGTCCTTGTTTGGCTTTTCTTAGCTCTGTACTTCATTGACCAAAAACTCAGTTCTTCTACTCTCACAGAGGAAAAAAGAAAAAAAGGGGAAAAAAGAAGAAGCGTGAATAACGAACCATTTACAACTCACATGGTGAAAATAGCATCGGAAGCAAAAGGAGACGGGTTTGAAGAGGGGTAGAAAAGAGCCAAACAAATGGACAAAGAGTCATTAAATCAAAATGCACGAGACGCTGGCCTGCATCACTGGTCACTTGTGAATGGAAACCATACACGTACACACAAGGCTCAACCAATGTTACACGAAACATGCTACGTACAAGGCTGAAAACCAGCTAT
This sequence comes from Ficus religiosa, assembly GCA_024759925.1. Classification (NCBI taxonomy): domain Eukaryota; kingdom Viridiplantae; phylum Streptophyta; class Magnoliopsida; order Rosales; family Moraceae; genus Ficus; species Ficus religiosa. The sequence continues at coordinate 70,452 of JAFMPE010151153.1, forward strand.
TGCTTCCAGAGTCATTATTTGGGGGGAGAAAAAAAAAAAAAAAAAAAAAAACAGTGACCGAATCTTTCTCTCTGTAGGCCAACAGTTGACTCAGAAACAAACAATGTGGTTTTAGCCTACAAATAAAATAAAATAAAAAAAAATGACCGTCTTTTCTAACAGACTGGGGCTTAAGCTGTTCTCCATTGCAGCTCAATTTGAACCTTTCCATTCTTGGAATCAATTAGATGGTACTTCTCATTGATTCTTCTGTTGTTGACTACATCAGCTAGTTTTATGTCCACATAGCCCAGAGTTTCCTGATTGGAATAATGAAAAAGTAATGAACATCATAAACTAATCCAAAGCTCATAGCTGGGGAAATATGGAATCCACTAAATCCACAGCTCGTAACAGTTGAAGAACGTACCTTGGGATGTAGCAATCCCATCCTCGAGGAAGCACTTAAAACTTCCACATGAAGCCTATCGTGGATCGGGGGTTCATCCAGCGTAAACGTGAATTCCTCATCCCATCTTGGATCCCGGTTTTTCTTGACATGCTAGATCAATGTCGGAAGTGAATGTCAAATTATTAATAACAATAACATAATTTTTTATTCTCTTAAAAATTCCACTCCTAGTGTTAAATCAAGTCCAATTGAAGATAACTGATATCTGTTGCCTTCATTCGCATAAGCTTAGCGATAGTTGTGTGAAAATGGATTATTAGTAAACGTAAACCTGAAATTTAGTCAAACTTTAGGACATTAAGCCAACTAGAAGGTTTCAAAGGCAAGGAGAGGACTGCTAAGAAGTTAGGTGGGGTGGGAAGCCCACTCGTTCCCATGCAAGAAGTCGTGGGTCCGAGCTGGGACCACCTCGGTGGTCGGGGTATATAGGAAATCCATTTTCAGAGGGACAATAGCACACAAGTATGGGTTATCAGGGTACTTCCCCCCTATAATCCAATTTTCTTTAGGGGGCAAAAAAGGAGAGGAGAGGAATTTTAAAAGGAATTGCAAGTACTTTTGTAAGTCTTAATATAAAGTCGAACACTGAATTTCACTTGAACCCAAGGGAGGAAACTCTGTAACTTTTCGGGTAATTATTTGGTCCCAAATTAGTGAACTGGTAGTACCAACCAGAGTCACTTCACTTGCTTCTGAAATTAAGTTGTTCCTAGAATATCTGAATTTTTGAACATTGCCAACGATATGGTGGCCTCAGTTCCTAGCAACTTGGCCACAAAAACATCAACAGTTAAAATTGCATTTAAACATACCTTGGTTCTTCTCTCTTCTCCTTTGAAAAGTAATCTGACGTATGGATTTGTGTGGTACTTTCCTTCCACATCTTCAGCTTCATGGACTATAATCACAAGCAAACCACCGCCGTCGGGTGTTCCTTCAGGCGCCTTTTGAACCGCATTCGAGTCTTCAGCATCATCAGGCACTTCATCTTCCTTGAAAGGCTTATATGTCAACTCCACAACAATCTGCCCACGAGACTTCTCATTCTGAGGGTCATTAGGGTCCATGTTTTTGAGTAGGTCAAGGGTCAGAACTTTTGGCTCGTCAGGCGTGAGCTCTTTCAGCGGAACAACGCTCATACCCATCTTATCATGCTTGCCAACCTTAAAAAAGAAGGAAGGAAAATACAACTAAGGTTTCACATTCGCATGTTCAAGCATACACTTACAGGGCTTCCATAGGTGACCTCCGATTCCATATTTAAAAAGCAAATCATGTCTAAAAGAAGTACCTGTTCCCAGTCGTAAACGAGAAGCTCTAGTGCTTGAGATTGAGGGTCTTTGACAACCATGTTAAAATCTTCGTTCCATTCAGGGTTTAAGTTTTTGTGTTTAACTGTTGTTTTCTTTGCCACAAGCTTGTCCTCAGTTAACTTGAGTTTGACGTAAGGGTCTGATGCCCCCAATAAATCTTTCTTTTTAAGCTTCATCGCCCTCAGGACCTTTACACTGAGGATTCCGACAGGTTTCTTCATAGCCCTGGCAAAATTAAGCAAACATATCATGTCAATCAGACCTAAAATCTTAAAACAAATGAAGATAACACATCATCTATTATTCAAAGCTGAGAGCTCGTTCTTACTTTGCTGGATCCATAATTTGCACCTCCAGCGCTTTGGGCCATAGATACATATTTGCAACTTGATCTTTGATAGTCTCCTGAGGAGAGAGAATGCATAGAGGAATCAAAACAAACTTTCTGAACAAAACTTGGCATCAAAGAAAAGTATAATTGCTAAAAGCAATCCTTTTTTACTGCTATTATGCAGCACCCGAATGCTCATGCATATGAATGGGAGTATGTCACTCATACTTATGCATGTATTTTTTTTTTCTTTTGTTTATTCAACTGCATCCCAACCTATGATATCACTAAATGGAATCGAAGAACTACCTGGACAAACCTATATAGGCCAGGAATGGACATAGCATCTGCGCCAAGCAGCTTTAACCCAAAGTCAACGTGTGGCTGCAAAACAAGTGAACGAAAAAAACGAAAGTGAGAAACAAAGTTAACAATGGAGCTAAAACCAAACAAACGAGAGAAAGAAAACCATCAATTCATGCAAAATACAGTACAGGACTAACTTTGTAGCTTCTATCAATGACTCTGTGTCAAAAATCCAGAAATTGGGGTTTCAATTAAACGAAGCCATGGACCTTCTCTTTCGAAGTAGTAGCAAGAAAATTTTATCGAGAAGATTATGTTATCAGTAACACAGAACACAACTCTGGCAAGAGAAATTTAGAGACATACCTTCTCCATAAGAGAAACGAGTATTTTTGCAAAACAAGGAAAGGTTGGAACCAAGGGCTTTATAGTTATACGTGGAAGAGCAAATACTTGCAAATCAACTACCTGAAATACTCACGGAAGAATCAGAACTTTAGACTGGTGAATCCAGATATAATTTTCCTTTAATCATATAGGTAACTAACATCTTTGTGTGTTTCTGAGAAAGAAAGTTGCAGAGACAAAAGAGGGAGGGGGGGAAAAAAAACCAAAACCAAAACCAATTATTTTCTTCGCCAACAATGAAAGAAGTACCTGAACAGTGGCTCTCAACCCAAATGCTTTAACTGCAACAACGATGTTAGGATTTCCAGCCCACCTAAGCGCCGGTTCCATAATCAGTTCCTTCTCATCTGTGGCATAAACCTTCATTCCTGGTACATGAGAAAACCACAAAAATGAGCAGTGTATGATTACACAAAAATGAAATGCAAATAAGATCAATTAGGTTTAAACATGAATCAAAGTCCACATCAATCAAACACCAGAAACAAAAAGAGAAAATACAACAAACTTGCAGGGCCAAGACACAGGCCCTTTAAAGAATCTGATCAATAACAGAAACAAGAGATTGTATAGGCTGCCATGCACCTAAATAGCTTGGGAGCATCATGAACTTGCTAAATTAGCTAAATGTGAAAGGATTTTGCGTTCAACTGAACAGGAATGCAATCACTGAGGTTGGTTCGGAATCAACTTAACCTTGAAAAGTAGGCGGTAGGGAGCCCAAGGTAAGAGCTTCAAAATCAACAGATTCAATTTTGTATTTCGGAATTTGCTCAGCAATGATGGGCTTTGCTATAGTCTTAACCATCTTGCAAATCGCCTACAAAGAGAGAGAGAGGACAAAGGGTTGTGAATACTCGTATAACAAAAGAGTAAGAAAAATTTAACAACAAAGATCCGAACTTCGTACCTTGTCCAGATAGGGCCACATGATTTCGATAAACCTATTAAGCCAGTCAACCTTCACAGAAACAAAAACTATAAGAAGCTTGTGCAACCATAATACATTTAGTAGGCAATAACCTTAAAACATTAACATTCTTACACGATCAAAATCAGGCATTTTAACCCATAATGGTATCTCCGGAAGCAACCGTTGCAACGTTTTAGTATCTTGCTCCACCAGAGGTCGAATAATAGGGTCCTGAATACATCAAAAACCACAAAATTATTATTTTGCATTTTTATCTGGTATCAGTAAATTCAAGGTATGATTCTTTGTAGGAATTCATCTCTTTTGCGTGTTAAACAATCTAAATTATATGAAATTACAAAGGAAAAAAAAAACCCCAAAAAAAGTAAGGCACTAAATTCCTATGAACAGAATCTATAAACTCGAACCAGCTAACCCAAATGCCTGTAGATACAAGCACGGGTCAAACATTATTTCCTCGTTTTTTGTTCTGTTTTTGGAACTTCATAACGAACTCATTAACAAAACCCACAACTATACGAGAAAAATCATAATTCAGACACGTCCAAATAAAATAAAACAAAGAAATGGAGAGTTCAAAGAGAAAGGGAAAAGATAAACGGACCTTAACATCAGTTGGCTGAAAGTAGATGAACATGTAGTAGCCGATCACAAGCCCAATTGAAGTTCCCACTCCAAACCCACAAAAACCCGTTATCATGCTGACAATTCCCATCTCTGATCTTCTCCCTAAACCACTCCAAAGCCACTCTTTTTTCTTCCCAAAATTCGACCCAACAAAGGAGAAAAAAAAAATAATTAAAAAAAAAAACAGAGAAAGAAATGGTGGATTTGAGAGTAGTTGCACTTTGCTTCAAGTCCTAAGTTAAAAACCCAGAAACAAAAAAGAAACAACTCAGAAAAAAAAAAAAAAAAAAAAAGACGAAGAACAGGAGTTTTTCGTGTGTACTGAATTTGTATTATTAAAAACAAGAAATATCTAGTAGATGGATAAGACAATAACCGTTTTGATTTGCTCGTGCCAAGATTGGTGTAATTTTTTTTTTCTTTCTTTCTTTCTTATCAGAAAGTGCATTTAATAAGGCAATTAAATTCTTGGTGGGCAAGCTTTCTTTTCTTAGCTCCACCACCGTTGGATACACAGCTGCAGTGGGGTACAATTAAGTGTCGGTAACGGCCATATAGTTTTAATGGCCACGTTCTGATTGGTCCATTCTTTTGAAATATCGTTTTTTTTTTTTTTTTTTTACTATTGGAGAGGGAGAGAGCGAGAAATTTGGTTACAATTTTAAAAAATAAAAACAAAAAGATTTTTAGTCGAATAAATCAAAAAACAAAAGCCAGTGAAAGCAGCTATTGGTTTCCATTTTGTCATTGCCTCTTGGCCTTTCTTTAATTCACATTTTGGACTCTTGTTGGCCGTTGGTCTCCTTTCTTTCCTCAAAACCTTCCCTATTTGTCTTGTTCTGATGCAAAATCGCTTTTCCCATTGCCTATATAAAATTCTACCTTACCATTTCTATATGCGAAAAGTACAGTTACTTTATCAATAAATATTGTTATTTTAGTTATTAGATTATTATTTTTTAAACCTTAAATTAGGCTGTCAAAAATGTTCTTGTAATAATATTTTTGTTAAAAATAAATATCTTATCTATATGATTTGTTTTCAGTTGTTAGATTAGGGTCAGTTCGGTTCACCAACTAATTTTAAACGAAATTGTACTTTTTCATCTCAGTTTTTGTTTTTTTCTGAAAAAATTTTTTATTTTTTCTGAAAAAGTTTTTTATCTTTTCTAAAAAGTCAACAAAAATTACTATTTAAACTTAAAAGTTTAAACTAAACTCATTCACCAAACAACCTCTAAATATTACATTGTTTCAATTTTACATTTAATAGACATATCGTATCTTATAAAATTATGTAGAAAAATCTCAAATGCAAAGAAATCCTGTTCTTTTTCTTTTTGGCTAAAAACCTAAGTCGGTGGAGTTAAGTTGCTAGCAAATGTCGTTGTACTGCAGATTATCTGATTATTATATCATCGTCAAAGCTAAATGAGGACCACATTTACTCAATTTGCACAGTTTGACCTTAAAATTAGATAAAGTTGGTGCCTTGGGATCTAGATTTTATGAGAGCAATTAGTTGCCAGCATTTAATCAAATATGGAAATTGTACAAAGTGGTTTGGGCCACTCAAGAAAAATATGTATATATATATATATATTATTATTATTATTTAGCTTCGTTTCTTTTCAGGGACAAAATGATTTGGCTTAAAAGTAAATACTACTTTGGGTAGTCGCAAAATAATTAATTAAGGTAATCACCTTTTAAAATCAAGATTATGGTGCAAATTGTCTATGTCATTACATTACAGATATAAAAGAAGTGGGGATTATTTTGATTTGTATGGTTTCTCTCTTTTTTTTTTTTTTTTTTTTACTTGTCCAAAAGCCAGATTGAAAGCAAACCTCTGGGCTGATCCTTTTGAGTCATTGCTTTAATAATGGTGCCAAGTTGCCAGTGAAGGAGCGGAATAATGGGACAAAAATAATTGTGATGGCAATTATCCGAACCCTTTTGATGGCAACCATTCGTTTCATAGGCTATACAATGAATCAGCTTCCTCATTTTTCAGACCAATATAAAATCACAAGAAATTACAGCAAATAAATCATTTTTAAATATTTAAAGTAAATAGTAAAATTTAAAAATGTTTGAGTTAAAATAGTATATTTATGATAAATTGTTTTTTTATGATAACTTTTAAATATGCTTTATAAATAAATTAACTGTCATAAATATAAAATTTGTGTTTGGTGAATGAGTTTAGTTTAAGATTTTTAAGTTTCAGTAATAATTTTTTAGAAAAGATAAAAAAAAATTTCAGAAAAAAAAAAAACTTTTTAAGAAAAAGACAAAAACCATGATGAAAAAAATACAATTTAGTTTAAAATGATATTGAAACCAAACATGCCCTACTGTAAGGATTCTTTTGGTGTTTGAGTTGAATTTGAAAATTTTAAGTTTGAGTTGAAAATTTTTGTTGACTTTTCAGAAATGACAAAAACTTTTTCAGAAAAGGATATAAATTGAGATGAAAAAGTATGTTTCAGTTTGAGATAAGATAACTCACCAAACAAAGCCTAAGTATTTTATTTATAAGAATATTTTTAAGATAATTTTATTAAGAGATGTTTCTTAAAATTTTCTATCTCTCCCTAATTGCATTCTTCCCATCTGTTCCTGAATTGGGCCCCCTGATTGGGCCTCAGGTGAGACCCCGTAGAAAGGGCCCAAACCCATCATCCACCACCAAAGCGCCTTGGTCAAACAATGGAGGGGAATTCGCTTTGCCGTAAAAAACACATAAAGATGTTACAGCATGTGGGGAGGGAACCAATTCACTAAAAAAGACAGAGAAGGATGGGATAACTTGGGTGATATTGAGTATAAAAGTCATTATCACTATTGAGTTGTGTTAGCACTTTGAGGGACACAAAGGCCTGTATCCTACTTGGCACATTGGCAGAACATAAATTAAACGACCACTATTGGTGGTGGCATGATGACAAATGAGGTTTTATTTAAAGCGTTCACTTCTATTGAGTCAAGGATTCGAGTCATATATTATTCAAAGTCTATCGGATTTGGCAAAGGACTACGTTGATGGACTCTATGAGCTCCTAGGTGATTTGCTATTGGAAGTCTTGAATTAAATTCTTTTGCCATTTCATTAATGAACGGGAAGCGTGAAGTTATCAATGATCTCTTCTTTTTATTATTAAAAAAAAAAAAAAAAAAAGGCAGAAATTAAAGGCTATGCTTTGAAGCAAACGAGGAGTCCTGTGAATTAATGATAAGAGAGAGAACGACAAATATACTACTACTTGGACATCAATGGTGGCATGCCACGGCATACTGACAAACAGAATGTGTATTGTATTAATGTAGTAGCTCTGTTTTGTTGGCTTGATGGCAAGAGACGGAAAAGAAAAATAAGATTGTTAATTAATCAAAGAATGGGGCTTGGTCTGTCTGCTTTCTGGATTGGTTGAAGGTTGTCATTTGTAAACAAGTGTTCAAAGGTTCACCTTTTATAATTTGGGTCACTATGACAACTTGTTGAGATGATAAACTATTTTTGGAGCAAATTTAAAGATATTAGATTGAGTCCCACTTCTCATGAAGTAAATGTGTTAACAAAAGTACCTTAATAACATAAATTTAGAGGCAATTGTATCAATATAATACAAAAAATTAATATTAGATTAATATGATATAAAATTAAATAAAAATTAATTAAAAATTGTGTCATATTAATTAATAGATGAAAAAAAAGGTGATTATTTAGGTTTTTTTTTAAAGAAACGGAAAAGAAGATTTATTCTCTGAATTTCTCTAAGATACTCAGCAGTAGACAGCATCTCTGTCGATGGGTCTGATCCATTTGAGCCCAATTTGTGGACATGGGGGTTCAATTGAAGCAGGCGTAAATAGGCTCAAAAGCCCAAGATGAAACTAAGCTCACCCAAGCCTCGCTCACTCTCTCTCTCTCTCTCTCTTATTTTATTTTATTTGGGTGCTAAGATCACCCAAGTGAGTGGCTTAATCTAGCCCCAATCAGTAAAATAGCGGGTCCGTTTGGATCACATATCTAGTTTTGAAAAGGAAAATTTTCTTATTTTAAATGATAAAGTTTTTTATTTTAAAACAAAATAGTTTTTGGATATGTAAAAAATTTTCTTTTTGAAAAAAAAAAAAGTTGCTTGACATGAGAAAAAATTGGTGTTTGAAATTATGCAATATGAGAAGATTTTAAAAAGATTCGTTTTCTTTTTTCATAAAGTTAATGTACAAATAAGTTTAAAAATGAGATAGTTTTCTTTTTTAAAATGAAAAATTGATGGAAAGAGTTGGAAAAAAAAAAAACTCTTTTACAAAAATTTTCCAATTTTTAAAATTAGACATGTCATCCAAACAAATGGACATTATTTGAATCTGAAAGAGATGTGATTCCTTAGAGAGGAAGAGAGAGGGGGAAAAAAGTAGGAAAGAGGTGTAATTCGTTTAGTATGCAACATAAAAGCTTTGCTTAGGAAACAAGTTTAAACTCAAAATTTTCATCTCAGTTTTTATCTTTTTTTGAAAAAATTTTTTGTCTTTTCTAAAAAATCAACAAAAATTATTATAGAAATTTAAAATTTCCAATTTAAACTTATTCATCAAACGAATCAATAGAGATGTTGGTTAAAACAATAATGAAATGCGGACGTGCCTTGTCAGGATATTCTTGCTCGCTAAGATATACCCAGAAGTTGCCCCAAGTGTGAAAAATTTCGAAGGAAGGTGATGACTTTAGATCCAACTTCAAAAGGAGTACTACTTGGACATAAAATTATCAATTGACCAAAACTTTTATTGGAACCGACCTTCTTTTCTTTATTTACGAATCTACACACAAAGTCGCTTTGTATCTCTTAAGGAAGCGACAACTTTTCTTATTAGTTATTTTCATCGTTTATCATTATTAATTAAAAAGCTCTCGTAAATACTATATTTTTGTCATATCAAAAAGCACTCTTATTTTAATAATTTTATTAAAATATTAACACTGCTTTATAACTGAAAATAATTTTACAAGTTGTATTGTGAATTTTTAGCGTAAACATCAATAAATCAAATACTTAATTTAACGAATAAAACAACATTAACTATCAATAATACAAAAAAGCATATTCAACTTTCGATAAATCATTGGAGTAGATATTACTGCACTACAATTCAATATCTCTTAGATGATCAACTACTAGAGTGAAACTAATTGAAGGTTTTTATTATTACACAACAATTCAATTCAAATCCATATCTAAATTTTCATTTTTTAAAAATCCGTACTTGTACCTTTGCATTATTCATTCAAATGTTCCCTTTAAAAAAAAAAAAATCCAAACACAGATTTTATATTAATACATAATTCAAATTCTTCATTTAAATACAAATTTTCAATTTGAATAAACATTTTAATGCAATTTATGATCTAAACGGAAATAAAATTTTGCCATTTAATTATTCTTATATTTGTTTTACTCTAATATTTTGTGTGTGTGTGTGTGTTTTGTTATTGTTATTATTATTTTTTTGGGCATTTCATTAAGTGGTGTGACATAGAGCAAGAAATAAGTGCATGTATGCATGCGACCTTCTTTTGGGGATAATACTAGCTAATGATAGCAGATACCATCAAGTAAAATAGAAGCACAACATAATAATAATAATTTTTTTTTTCAATTTTCAAAACGATTTAAAAAAAAAAAAAAAGGAGCTCAGAAATAAAAAGTTGCTTAAACAAATAAAAAAATAATACCGATCACAAAATATCTAGGCCAAACATATGGTTAGCATTTGCAGTTGACGTACTTGATTGAATCCGAATGTAACTAAATTAAATAATTTTTTATTTACAAATTACGAAGAACGTGGGCCTTTTATCAGATGGTCGGTGGAGCAACTTATGTCACTTCCCAATGAATCAACGTATGCATGTGGATCGTTATTGCTTATTTAATAAACTATTAAACTCCCAAAAAACCATTTTGTTCATTCTTTAGTTATGAAGTGGAAATTAGAACTTTTTGGACTGCAATATTGGAGCTTAATATAACAAGCATATTAAGAGAGTGTCTAGGGTATAAATTTAAACTTACATCCATCAATTTAATTTTTGTCTTTTTCAAAATTTTTTTGTCTTTTCTGAAAAAGTCAACAAAAATTACTATTGAAACATAAAAATCGTAACTCAAATTTACACACCAAACACCCCCTAAGTCAAGTTTGTTAGCTTCGAATACGAGAACTTTTATTTATATCTTTTTTTTTTAATCCGTCCAGCTGGTCTTGGTAAAAAGAGATATATATATATATCTATAAACAGTTATATATATAAACAAAATTAAGAATCCTATAACTAATAATTAATAACTCTTAAAGGAAGTTTTTGCTTGTTTTGATCCAATTGATGGTTGATGAGAGAAAACCTGCAGCCAAATGTCTACTTAATTTGTCGAGGAATTCCAAAAATCAGTTGATATGTTTGGCACGTGGCTTAGGTCTAGCTTAGCCTAACTATGGCAGGCGTATTGTTAATCTCTCTATTCTAATGCCCTTAATTGATTTTAGTTTCCTGTCTCCTTAGGCTTATCCTCTTGTTTTGTCAATTTATTTTAGTGATTTGAAGACCTGTCTTTGTGATTTTTTTTTTAAAGTTATTATTATTATTATTATTTTTTTTTTTGGCTGTCGGTTTCAAAATAATTATTTCAGAACCCAATATAATAAAGGTGAAAAAGGTGAAAAAAGTTGAATGTGAAATGAAAAAGAAGGGAAAACTTAAAAAGTTGAACGTGACAGACTTGGTATTTTCGTACGGAAATTTGCTTGGTTATATATAGATGAGATAAACCAATTCATTTAGATGGATTTTTTTTTTTTTGCCTTTTTCTTTTCCTCTGGAATATTATTCGTCTCATTTTCTTACCACCGACCATTCGTCTTTGTTAACTAATAATGTTACGCAATATAATCATTTTCTGTAAGACGTTATTGCAGGTAGAAGACAACAAATTAATCACAACCATAATAATAATTGAAGAAAAAGAAATACATACATAAATACATACATACATACACATATATACATATATATATATATATATATATATATTCGGGGACGTATAGAGACTCTTTTCATTTTTATTTTTTTAACAATTCCCTTCATTCCATCTTAGAATTACAGCATTAAAATATTGCAGTTAAAATATCACCAAGTGTTTTTTATTTTTTATTTTTTCCTGAATATTAATTAGCATGCAAGTGTTGGTTGAAAAAAAGTAACTCATGATTTCTTAACAGCCAAACTGTAATTGACAAGGCAATTGAACTTTCGGTGGTTAGGACTAAAGATCCTGTTTTGTCTCCAACGAAAAAAAAGAAGAAAAGATCGTTAGTCCTTGTCATCATCATAGCCAAAACATATGCTTTAATTGTTTTTTTCCTCTGATTAGTCCTAAGAATAAATAAACCAAAATTAACAATAATTCACGTAGCCATAAGATTACAAAGGGTGACCATCTCAACAAGTCACAACTATTATTTCCAATTCAAGTCGTTAGATAATTGGTCCGTGGCTTGCACGTGCGTCCTTGTAACAATGTTATTTTTCAATCAACATAATCGTGTGGAGATTTCTAATTGTACGGTCAACACACCTAAAAATCCTATTTCGTTAGATTTATACAGCTAACTTAGAAATAAACAAGCAGACCAAACTTGGTGATGATCTAGATGATTTCTTATAGTAATTTAATCAAATATAGGATATGTGTGTCCTAGATCTTCAACATTTGATATATGCTTCTTCTTTTTCTTTAAGTGTTTTATTCGAATTTAATTTTATAATCAAATTGTTTATCGAAATTATGATTTATTAGTAACTTAAGAATGTGATGAACAAAATTAATATTTGTATTGATATGATTTGACATATATTTTTCTTTCTTTCTTTTTTTTTTTTAATAAATTGAGAGTAGAGGATTCAATCTCTATCGAATCAAGTGTATAATTTATACATTTAAGGTCCGTTTGGTTTACCAGTTTGAGTTGGAAATTTTAAGTTTTAATAGTAATTTTTGTTGATTTTTTCAAAAAAGATAAAAAATTTTTTAAAAAAAAGATAAAAATTAAGATAAAAATTTTAAATTCGAGTTGACGAACCAAACGAATGCTTAAATTAGTTTATAATAGAATTATGTTTCCTCTAAATCGTCATCCCAGTTGGGACAAAGAACTCCACATTGGAAAGAAACCCCACTTCCATCATACATAGGAAGAAGATAAAAATCATATGACGTCACATATGACTAATATCAAGCCACGTGTAACGCAGATCAATAACCCTTGTCCACCTGATTTCACCTTTCCATAAAATAATAAGAAAATATCCCATGGAAATGAGATTTGCCTTTTGCCATCCATTTTTTTTTCTTTTCTTATTTTAAATTTGTTGCCAAATTGCCCCCACCACCCGCTCCAAGCCCTTGCCTGAGGAAACAGGGATTAAGAGCTGTACACACAAAAATCTTTTCTTCAAAAAAAAAAAAAAGAAAAAAAAAGAAGAAAAAGGCCAAAACTACTGGGCCCCACCGTCTAAGTAAACGTGTATGGCTGAGATTTATTGCGTCCACATCAGAGCAGACAATCCTCGAGGAACCCGAGGAAGAGATCAACGGCTACAACGTTCTCAACGGCCATTCAAAAATCTGGGATCCAACGGTCGACATCGATCTGGCGGTTGCCGCCCAGCAGTTGCCCCCCGTCTTGGACCAAAGAGAGAGTAGGTTTAGATGACCGCAACGGGTGTTGGTCAATAAGGGGTAACTGTGACATTTAATAATATTAAAAAAATAGGATACTAAGAAAACAAATAATTAATTAAAAAATAGAAAAAAGTAATATTAAAAGTAGCCGTTGGAGTTGGGAAGGCTTGTACGTGTAGCTCTCTCTGTCTATATAAATG
>JAFMPE010151175.1:0-13727 GCA_024759925.1 Ficus religiosa
GGCCAAATATGGACGAGTAACGGCGAACACACGACTTTCTCCAATGGCAACGCGATCTTCCCAAGTCACCCAATGTTAGTGCCAAGCCAACCCATCCTTCCCACAAGAACGAGAACCACTACGCTCCTCTTCTCCTACCTGGAATCTTTTTTTTTTTTTTTTTCTTCCATGTCATTCAAAAACAATTAGATGGCTTAGATAACGTACTCATTGAACGGAAAAGGTGGCGTCCCCCACCGTAGGAGTCCCCGTAAAAATTGATTACACTAACTTAAAAAAAAATTGGAAATTAAAAAATAGGAGGATTTATTCCATCAAAAAAATTTTAAAACTTAGGGACGTTTGGAGGAATATGCGGAGATGATGTTTTGAAAGTTGAATTGAAAATGTGTGTATGAGAGGAAAGCTTTTGAAAAAGTTATGTGATATAGAAAATAAAACAAAATTTTGAAATATGTTTGAAAAAAATATATAAAATAATCTTATTTTTTTCGTTTCGTTATTATGAATATTTTGATATAAAAATTATCTCACTCTAATTTAAAACAAAAAAAAGTTATAAATCTTTAAAATTTAAATTTTTTAAAAATAAAAAAAATTTTGATAAAAAATTAAAAATTTAAAATTCAGATAACTATAAATATCATTTTTCATCTGTCCGTATTTTACAAAAAAAAAAAAATATATATAAAAACTAGAATCAAAACAAAAAATAAACGAAAATTAAAATATCTGGAGGATCTCGAATGGCGTGTTGGACTTGGAGTGATACGAAGGAAAAGCAAACGCCAAGCGCCACGTGGGCAAAGAATATCACAGGCTCACGCCTCTCTCTCTCTCTCTCCTCTCAAGCAAAACATCGTCGTTGTCAAACCCTATCTCTCTCTTCTTTCTCTCTCCATTCCATCACTCTCTCTCCTAAACTTCCAAACCCTAACTCTAATTCACATGAAATCCTGGCCCCAAATCATAGTCCACGACGGGGTTTCCGACGACCCAGACCTGATTTGATGGTCAGCTTTTCCCCCTCCCTCAAACTCTAGCGGACCGGACAGTCTTCGCGCTTCCTTTACCAAAAAGCTTGCGAATTTGGCCATGGAGGGCTCTGGGGCGGAGGATCTTGGAGCTCCCGAGTCGTGGGAGGTCGCCGATTTGGACGAGTCCATGAGCCGATTGATGCTCGCCTCCTCTTCCAAGAAAGACTCCTCCACCAGGCCTTACGACGCCTCCGATTCTTCCTCTGCTTTGTTGTCCGCCGTGGATCCTCCTTCTCCTTCTTCTTCACCTGCTCTTCCTGACGAGAAGTCTTCTTCTGAGGATGTCGTCGATCAGGTTGATCAGTTCCTTCGCGAGGCCTTGCAAAACCCTAGGGAGCGCTTGTCGAGTAAGCCATTCGAATTTGATTCGCAAACACCATATGTTCATAACTTATATAACGTCTTTGTGTTTAATTCGAACTTGAGGACTGTTTTGTGTTTTGTGTGTGTGTGTGTGTGTGTTTTTTTTTTTTTTTAGTAGGAATGGAATTCTAGCAAAAAAAAAAAAATCTGGGATAGTTATTGACGTTGTGTGTTCTAGAGAGAGAGAGAGAGAGAGAGAGAGAGAGAGAGAGAGAGAGAGGGAGGGAGAGAGATGGGATTTGGGGAATAAGAGTCTTATGTTTACATTAAAATTTGAAGTCCTTCACAACCATGCTGTGAATAACTTAATGATCGACATTCGTCCCCATAAATTTTCGAGCGTGTTGACCACCATGATCAACACTGTAGCCATCAGTGTATTGAGTAATATTATCACACTGCCATTTGGGGGGGGGGGGGGGGGGAGTCCATGTCGTTGTGATTATTTTACTTGTCACTACCTACATTATCACCATCATCACAATCTGACTCCGCTTTCAATATAGTTTTTATCCAAGCATGCTCCTTTTATTTTTCTTTTAACGAATTAGTTATGTTTATCGTGATTATATAGTAGTTTTTTTTATTTTTTTTATTTTTATAAGAGCATGTTAATTATGTAGTTTATATTTATTCTTTGCAGTTTTAAGGATGGAGCAAGATGTTGAGAAGTTTATTCGTGATCCTACTCAGCAGCAACTAGAATTTCAGCAGTTGCCAACTTCTTACTTGCGATTGGCTGCACACCGTGTGGCACAACATTACTCACTTCAGTCAATGGTTTTGCTGGACAATAACTTGCCTGATAGCTCTGGTTCCAGAATTATTGTTCGCAAAACAGCCGAGTGTCGACTTCCCGTGATTCGCCTTGCAGACATCCCTGTAAATTTACCAGCAGAAGACACTGGTGTTGTTAAGGTTGCAATTAAACAGAGGCCGCAGAAGAGGTCTCAGAATGCCAACAATGCTGATCCAAATTCACTGAAGTCAAACAGTTCTAAAAGTGTTGAAGAAAGGAAAGAGGAGTATAACAAGGCTCGTGCTCGAATATTTTCTGGTAATCCTGCAAGCGGTGGTGCTAGTGGGAGATCAGAAAGTGAATTAAGGCTGCAGGATAATTCACAGCATGGTTCCTTGGGGGTTCCAAAGATGGAAGAGAAACCTGGATTGGGCGCTGATATGAGTTCTGGTAGGGGTCTAATTGATTCTTCTACAACTAGTGGTAGAACAGCTAGAAATAGGACAGAGAAGGAGCCAATTGGTAGGTACAGACTGAATAATAGGGTAGCTATATTTCGAGACCGGGAAGTTGACCGCAAAGATCCTGATTATGACAGGAGCTATGACAGGTATTGCTATACAATACACATTTTACTTCTCTTTTGGGTGACTTGTGATGGGAGTGGAGATGATATGGAGACCTGTTTGCACCCCAAAAGTATTTAAGGAATTTATTTATTTATTTATTTTACTTGATAAGCGCATTATGTCTATTTTCTCTTTGGCATGTTTAGAGAGGAAAAATCGTCTCAGAACTATCTTCTTATCCTTGTTAGCTTCCTTTAAATTGAATCATTAAACATGATTATTACTTTTTCTCCTTGTCTGTCAATTACCCGTTGTTTTCGCCTTCTCTTATCAGTCATGTAGCTACATGAATTTGATATTGATTAAATTGTTTCCAGAATTCTGTATGATTATGATGCTTATTAGCTTCATTCATTAGTACTATTAAGTTGTTGCTCGCAGTTAGGTTTTACAGTGTGTGTGTGTGTGTGTGTGTGTGTTTCCAGGTATATGCAAAGATTTGATCCTGGGTTTGGGTTTAATGGAGGACCGTACACCATCCAGCCTATGTACACGCCTGCAATAAACTACAACACTGAATTTCCACAGCTTGGCTCGACTCATAGACCTCAGATTTCTGCTGAACCTCAGCCTTGTCCCCTTCCTCAACATATACCTGGGCCATGGGCTGCTCCATCAGCCCCTGCAGGGATTGGATATGCTCATCCGGAGGCGATGATTCCACCTTTCAATCCAAATCATGTTGGTGCACGTTCCACATCTGGCATGTATCTGCATACCTCACAATATCCTTGTCAGCGCCCTGGAATTCCTTTCATGCATCCTCATGAACATATTCATCAACCTTTTTCTCAGGTATGCAAATGCTCTGTTCTCGTATTAAGCAATAGTAAATTAGCCCATTAATGATGAGCACTTTATTCCTGCTTCTGTTTAGAAGAGGAGATCCTATTCCTCGTTTGAGGAATTTTTTTAACTCTTGTATCTGCTCCCAATACCAGCTTTCATTAAACAGATGATGTTATGCTGTGTGAATATACTTTTTTCTTTTACGGAAATCCTAATGAGGATCCTTCTTGGCATAGAAGATTGATAGACATACCTAAGATTTTGATGGACATATGGACTCCATCTTTTCTTTCTTCTTGATCGATTCTATTCCGTCTTTTCTTTCTTCTTGAGCCTCATAAACTCTTCCCCTTCGTGATTGCCAGAGGATAACCAATCAACAAAGGATGAAGTGAAATTGCAAATAATCATGTAAAGAGAGAAAACATGATCAGGGATAGTTATGAGAGAAAACATGATCAGGGATGGTTATGAATAAACCATTAGATTCTCTTGAATAGAGCTGTCAACTCACTGGGTTTCATTAGCACGGCTGCACTGCTGAGAAATGTGCTTGACATCTCTATACATGAAGATGAATATTGCTTACCGTTTGTTGTCTCTCATAAGCCTAGATAACCTAACAGAATTATCAAAGGCTTTCATTTCTAGTGTCAACCATATGAATTTTGATTTTTTAACTCGTGTGTTTTACAGTCTCATCAACAACAACCTGATGCGAGTTTTGGATTAGCCCGGCCCCGGTGAGGGGCAGGGGCCATGCCTGCACCCTGCCAGCTGGAAATCGAACTTGAATTATATGTTGTGGGGGCTCCCCATTTCTCAATTGGCAGGCGTGCAGGCATAGACAACCGAGGTGGACTGGAATGGATGGTTTAATCTCGTCAAAACTTTGATTAGCCCATTCCACCATTCTCGGTTTCAGTAGATGCTTCTTGCATCTGAGGAATGATGAAGAAGCACACTGGGTTTGGCAAAACAAATTTCTGGGTCTAATCTCAAATAGTTTTGTTTTGCTGCTGGTTACGACGAGCGAAATATTCCAGCTCCAGTAAGCATGTGCTCAGCCTGGACAAAGGTATGCCCTTCTTTTTTTAATTTGTTCTCCTTGATAAGAAACCGATTGATATTTGATGAAAATATCAACTACTTTAGGCTTGATCTTTATTTATTATTGGTTTACATCAAGCAATATTCTTCTGTATATTTCAGACCTTTTCTGGTGCTTGATTCTTTACTTTTGATCCACAGCACCAGAAGCCAAGGGAGCGCATTGGATGGAAGACATCGCCACAAGCCATTTACATGGCTGTTAGTAATTCGGCGTGTGCATCCGGGATTGACAACAAGCTTTTGACAGTCACCTTCATATGCTGCTGCAATAGAATTGATGCTTTGATTGCAGTAACAGAACAGGCAAACCACATTCTGTGTCATATGCATCTGTTTATGTTCAGTAACTGTACTTTGATCGTCATCTGAATTTATTACTTTGCTCGACTGTACACCTATTTAAGAAAATCTAGTGCTATTCATTTTTTCCGCGTTTTCCACGTTCCTGACGAGAATTTATGGAAAAGGGTTAAGTACCTAAACCTCCTTTAAGTGTTTATGAAATGCTGTCTTTTACCGTGTGTTTTCAAGAACGTCATAATCCCCCTTGTGTCTTTGCTTTCATGGTCTAATATCTCTTTTGGTAACTTAGGTTAAACTTAGGGTAAAAAGACCATTTTAACCAAGAGATCGATCAAATTTGTGAAACTTTGAGGTGTTTTAAGGTCAGTTAAAATGGTCTTTTAGTTCAGGATCCGTTTGCTTCATCATCTCATTCCAACTCAAACTGTATTTTTTTTTGTCTTTTTCTTAAAAAGTTTTTGTCTTTTTTTTAAAAAGTTTTTTGTCTTTTCTGAAAATTCAAAAAAATTTACTATTACAACTAAAATATTTCAACTCAAACTAACGAACCAAATGGATCAAATTTGATAGGAGACTTTTGACTTAAAATTAAAAATATAGAGATGGTTGTGGCATTCTTGAAAACACAAGGTAAAATGTCTTTGCGATGGAAACAAGGAAGGTTAATGTACTTGTTCCTATTGAAAGTGACCTCTTTAAAGGTATTTAGAATGCCCAAGGTGTACGACTGGTTGGATGGGCTAATTTGTTGAGTTCTCTCAAACTCATGGGTTTGCCCGTTAATTGGTTAACAGTTTTCATGTTAAATTAACGACAAAAACGTCCTATTAAAAAGGGCGAGAGTGAGAGGTGTCAAAAAACAAAACAAAAAGAGAGAGAGAGAGAAAAGAGAAAAGGAAAACTCTCATCTTTGATGGCTCCTATTCTTATCCTTCAACATGTTATACATTATACATATAGTTTTTCATTTTAGTTTTGAAACTTGTAAAAGTAAAGTTCACACTTTAAAATAATTTAAATAATTTATAAAGATAATATTGTAACTTTTAAGTAAAAACTAACACATCAATTGTTTAAACGAAATGTTAAAATTTGACAATTTTGTTCATGGGTCTAAATCTTACATCAAATGTAAAATATGACATCAAATGATTGACAATGACCTAGTTAGGATCTATCTAAATCAAGCCCAATATGTTTATGATTCACCATGTCAATTATTATTTTACCCAAAAAAATGTCAATTATGTCGAGAAATCCTCGCTTTGTGAGAATGTCGTCAGTAATTAGGAACATGTACTAAAAGTGTTTGTACGATTCATTCCCAAACAATGGAATTGGAGACTGGTAACCCAAGTACAAAAATTTGACAATAACCATAGAAATTTTGCATTGCACGAGAGATGCTCCAATAAGTGAACACCTTATTCAAAGAAAATTGTTGATTGGTAATAAGCGCACGAGCATTATGGGGAATATGAGAAAAAGTCCCACTAGTTTTTATTTTTTTTATTTTTTTTTAAAGCGTGTCCCACTAGTTTTTAGATGCCTCGCATGAACCCTCCTTTTTTTATTTTTATTTTTAAATAATTTTAATTATTTCCCCTACATCAACCCTTGTGTTGGATGACAGCCCACAACGACCACAAACACGAGTGTTGTGTTGTGCCTCTTTTGGTCACCAATTTGTGACTTTCATCTCCCCATTTTGAGAATAAACTCTCTCAACTTTGAGCTTTAAAACTTTTTCTTCCCTTACCTTCTATTCTTGTACCCTAAGCAAACTCTTTTTTGTCCCCCTTTTGTTCACAAATCACAAAAATAGTCACTCCCTACGTGCAATCCTCTCACCACTTTTACGTGCACCTCTACAAGTCTTCAACAAATTTCACTCAAAAAGTGATTTCTTTTCTAGAAATGCTAATGATGAGAACCTCTCATTGTAACGGTTAAACCAGAGAAAATGGCTCTAGTACCGGAAAAAGGGCAGACAAGGAGGCTTTTGCAAATGAGCTAGTGTTGTTTGCGAGTAGATCATGTGGTTTTAGGGTGTTCTTTTGTTTCCTATATATTGAACCAAGGTCTTACGTTTCAAGTTGAAATTATTATTTACCTTCCCTTAATTGCCTCTTTCCGGCTCTCCATCAAAAGACGCAGGTTAGTTTTGCATCAACCTTTTCTTTCATATATATACATATACACATCTAAATTTACATATACATGATTTTTGGATATACACGATTTCTAATTTTTCAGGATTGATGTGGTATGCAAGCTGTTATTATTTATTCATAAGAGTTTAAAATTTATCGCTGTCCATTAACATTGGAAGCTAATAATAATAATAACTCATAATCAATTGAATTAATACAGAAAAGTTCACGTCTTAGCACCACCCGTGCTCAGAGAGCTGAAGATGAGGAAGCTAATAATAATAACTCACCGTCGCTCGAATTATAATATAGAAAAGTTCACATCTTAGCACAACTCGTACTCAGAGAGCCGAGGAAGCTATGTATATTAATCTCATGTTAGCTTCTCTCTCGTTCTTGTTTCCTCGAGGCTTACTTTTTATTTTTTTATATTTTTTTGGGCTTTGTTTCGGAGAATGAATAATATATGTGAATGTACAAGTGATATGATTTGTTTATGCCTAAAATAAATTCTACAGGATCATAGTTTCATGACAGCAACAAATGATTTTTAACTTGAGAGCATTATTCTGTTTCAAAATTTCAGGTGCAACACAAAGTAGTCTGAGATGGAGAAGCTGAACTCGGAGCTATATTTGCAGAACTGCTACATTATCAAACAAAATGAAAAGTTAAGGAAGAAAGCGCAAAGACTCAACAAGGAGAATCAAGCTTTGCTGACCGAGCTGAAGCGGAAACTCCCCAGAGCAAATTCCAATCAGAATCCTAGCACTGAAAGTGATGTTAGCTCCACTTCCTCCTCGGGTTCGATCAATTTGAGCAAACCATGATCATCCAAGTGTACTTTGTCTCCCAGAAAAACAACATTCCTTGAGTGAGAACCGTCTTGATGCGAAATAATTGATTGTATCTAAGCTTCAACTTGAAATTTTATTACCTAGACAGCCATAAGTGTTATATTGGAGGTAAAAAATAATGTGTTGAAAAGTAAAATTATTCGATGGAAATATGGAAAAGCGCTCACAATAAACCCATGATCTTCCTCTCTTGTGATTAACCCTCAAATTTCTCGAAATGCCAAATATTCAGATGAAAGAGAGAATGAAAACAGAGAATAAATCTCAGAAAGGCCGAATAGCAGCTTACGAGTCCACATTTAACTTCTTGTCAATGCTAGAGAAAGTTTTGTAGAATGCCTTGAAATGCTGGTAAGCAATGTCGATATCTTCCTTCCCGCATATCTCTCTTACACTGCAGTTTAAGATAGAAGAAAACCATAGTATCAACGATCTAACAATCCAGATCCAAGCTAACACAATAATATTCTTCTATCTCGATGAGTCAAGAATGCAACGTTCTTTTCTTTTTCCCCATGCTAATTTAAGCCACAAATTCTGCAATGGGTTTCTCCAAAAAAAGCTGATAAATTAAGTACATAATAAGAAACACCATACGATTGTCCACATACTTTATGCGGAACTTAATGCAGTCCACGAAGATTAACCAAAAAATAAAACTAAATTCCATAACCGATTGTTCCCATACAAAGGACTGATATCTATCTACCTGTGCATGGAAAGTTGAGGAATGCCACAATCAACAGTGCGGATGCCAACCCCTGAAGCAAGAATAGGACCAATTGTAGACCCACATCCCATATCATTTCTCACCACAAATTCCTACACAAACGTGATGAAAGTAAGAAATTATTGCTCATTGTCGTGTGAAAAACTTAAAAGCATTAAAAATTAGAAACAATCAAGGCACTCGATACACCTCTTCCACTTTTTTTTTTTTTTTTTGGTGGTTGTGTTTTTTGTTTTTTTCTGTTGGTGGGGGGGGGGGGGGGGGGTGGGGTTGGTGGGTTAGGGCACGGCCTTACTTGGATCACATACGCAGTACTCTTTGACCATAATTTCCAGTATGAGTACTGCATCCAACACAGAACTCGTGGATGGTAAAAAACATTGATTCTCCTGTCGAGATCTAATGTTTTCTTCACATATTTCTAAACATATTTTTCTTGTGAAAGTTTTGTAAAGCATCTATAACTTATCATGGTTTAGGTGGACATCCTGGAAAAATGGCCCAAAAAAGGATCGACTTTCCAGATAAAGCACTTTACTTTTTTTGGATGAAAGAGGGAATGATAGTTAACAGGATCTTACGAAAAGAATGTGCAGGGAAAAGTATTTATTCAAATACACTAGGCAGGCTCCAGTGAGTGGGCCACTTGTTCAAGGACTCGATTCAAGTTGGGACAATTGAAAAGAAAAACCAAAATAGGCAGCCTAATAAGAAAAATTAATGTACCTGAGTAGGAAGATTATGAATTCTTCCGACTTCTTTGAAGAGAAAAGATGTGACTCCGCTAGTGGCATACC
The DNA here is from genome assembly GCA_024759925.1 of Ficus religiosa. Taxonomy (NCBI): domain Eukaryota; kingdom Viridiplantae; phylum Streptophyta; class Magnoliopsida; order Rosales; family Moraceae; genus Ficus; species Ficus religiosa. Next base: position 9,511 of record JAFMPE010151175.1, read on the forward strand.
GCTGGTTAGCATTGTGCTTGATAACAAGTCCCTTTTGCATCACAGGTCTGTGGTGTTCTTCATGCTTATCCACAAAATTTGGGTGAACTCCATGAGCCATGTCCGCAGAAACTATAGAAAAAGCATCCAAATCCAGTTTAGAAACTTCTTTGGCAACATAGAAATCATGGCTAGAAACCAAATATCAAAAAAGCTGCAAGCAAGACAACCTGTATTCGTATAGGTTCCTATGTTTGGCAAACCAATTGGAGTTGAAAAACTCAACTCAGTTTTTGTCCAATTCTAAAAAGTCAACTCAGTTTCACTATTCACAGCTCCAACTATAACTTAAAAACAAAAACTTTAAAAGTCCATAACTTTGCTCTCCAAATGAGATGATTTTTTCTTTTAAATTGAGTAGAATTTCGGGACAAACAAAACAAGATACATATTGGTATTTTTTGTTTCCTGAAAATAATTCAAATGTTTATACTTTTAAACTCCAATCAGCCAAATGCACAGCCAAACACCCAACTCATCTCCAACTCAAAATCCAAACACAGGCTAAAAGTTTCAATGTGAAATGCCTTTCCATTTTGGATCAGTCCCATATTGATTAGACGTAGTGAAGACTACTAAGTTCATCTCTATCTCCCCCTCTCTCTTTTTCTTTTATCTTTACATTTCTGTTTCAAGGAATTCTGATGTCCTTGTGTTCATATTCTTAATGTAAAAAATCTTGTTTTTGTACAAAAGTTCAAACGGTGTCAGTATGGAAAGAAGTACCCTCGAATTTCTCTTTTCATAACATATAACTCATCTTTCCTTTTAATATTGATAAAATCATCCATGCGACTAAAATGCTATTTGCATACTGTGTATATAATCTCACCTACGAAATCTACATAAATGCACAACCAAAATAATGAGACCAAAAAAAAAAAAAAAAAAGGAGGTCTCATCAACGCCAAACTTAAAGGGTGCAAACAAAATTATACCAAGGAATGATTGGCGAATAGCTCGCTCATAAGCACCTTCACCAGCATACTTATCAGCCAGGCAACTGCTTATCCGCCTTATGGCCTGAAACATGGTTGGCGCACCAGCACCCTGAACGGAGCCTGAACCGACCTACACGAATAAGAGTTAGAAATGTGCTGATATAACATCTCCGCACATATATTTTAATCTGACAGAGACAAAAGAGAGGATGGTTTGAGCAGGAAAGAATAATATCTTAGAGCCTATGAACAATACCACATGAAGGAAAGTTAAATTATGTTGTGAGACGCAAAATTTACTCAACAAAATTTTAAACCAATCACCTCCTCATTATCAAATAAAGCAAATTATGTTGTGAGACGCAAACTTTACTCAACAAAATTTTAAACCAATCACCTCCTCATTATCAAATAAAGCAACCATCCGGATAGCATGTTCACTTGATAAATCGTTATTAGATTTAGAAGAGTCGATGAGAGCCCTTAATGCACAATAACTTGAAGCAAGATTATCTAGTCTTCCCGAAAAAATAAATTCATTGTTTCCACCTCCTAAGCAGCTGGGTTGAGTATCACAAACATTCAACTCAATGTCCACTATGTCCTCAATGTCACAACCGAGCTCATCTGACAAAACCTGGGCAAGAAAATCGGTGATAGCATCAATACTCTTATTATTTATTTATTTAACAATAAACAGGCACTTTATTGATAAAAGTCAACACAAGGAAGGGGGACAAGATATCTGTAGAAAACATTTTTTTGACTTGTATTGTAAACATGTAAAGTTAGTTATTTTAAGAAATACTTGTAACAGTCTGTATTCCTAGAATTAAGCTGATTTAGTTTTCGTATCCCATGAATTACGGAATTAGACAGATAGCCTAGTTAGTTTCCTCTTTTGTAGCTAGGTTTTTTGTATATAGCTGACCTTGTATATTATTCGAATGATCAAGCGAGAAAATATTTCCAAAATCTATCCTTCAATTTGCGTCATGGTATCAGAGCCGTAAGGCTTCAATTTCTCTGGGAAAAAAACCATTCTGCCATGCTGCTAGGCCTTTATCGCCAAGTTTCTCTTGCTTCTCACTAGCCTTCATCACCGGTGGTTTCTCTCTATTGCTTGGTCTTTATTGCTGTTTTTCCCATGATTCTTACCAAGCTTCGTTGCCGGTGTTTTCTGGTTGTTATAGACTGGCCTTAATCACCAGAAGTCGTGACTGGTGAAAGATGTCAGAAGTCGCAAAAATAGCCGCTACAGTCGCAGGAACAATCATTACAGCACAATCTGAGGAGGTTATTCGATCCCAACAGTCTGGAGAATTGCAAGATATCCAGGCTGCGTAGAGACTAGATGGAAAAAACTATCTCATACGGTCTCAACTCGTTTGCACCGTGCTTAAAGGAAAGGGAAAGCTGAGTCATCTTACGAGTGCAGGCCCAAAACCCGGAGATCCTAAGTTTGAAGCATGGGACGAAGAAGACTCGATGATCATCGTGTGGCTATGGAATTCAATGATTCCTAAGATTAGTGATATGTGTATGTTCTTGGCTACTGCTAAAGATATTTGGGACGCGGTACAACAAACATATTCGAAGGCTAGAGATGCAGCTCAAGTGTATGAGGTGAAGGTGAAAACAATTGCTGCTAAACAAGGGAGTAAGTCTATTACTGAATATGCCAACCAATTGAAGTCTCTGTGGCAGGAACTCAATCATTATAGGGTTAGAAAAACCAAGTGTCCTGAAGATGCTGCTATTCTAAAGGATTTCATTGAACAAGATAGGGTTTATGATTTCCTTGTTGGACATAACGCGGAGTTTGATCAAGTGAGAATTCAGATACTTGGCAAGGATGAAGTCCCTTGTTTCAATGAGGTGGTGGTGCTTATTCGTGGCGACGAAAGTAGAAGGGGATTGATGCTTGAGCCTCAGAGTGTGGATAGCTCGGCTATGGTGGCTAATTGTGGCAATAATTCAGCCACAAAGGTAGAACAAGCTTAAGTTTTTGAAAGTGGAAGACTTGATCAATCAAAAGCTCAGAACCGATACTACAAGGATAGCCTATGGTGCACTTATTGCAAGAAAGCACGTCATACTTGAGAGCGGTGCTGGAAACTTCATGGAAAACCTCCAAGCCAAGAATGGGGTCAAAAAGGAGGATAGGCAAGAAGCAATAGCTAGGCTCATGTAGCTAAAGTTCAACAGAATGATACAGAGTCATAGGAGCCAGTTGGTCTCAATCGAGAAGAGGTCGACAAGATGAGATCACTTATTGGCAACTTTGACAAACCTTCCGGTACTTGTTCATTGGCATATGCAGGTGAGTTTCCTATCTTTGTTGGATTAAATGTTTCAAATAAAACCTTTGCCAGCCACTGCGTCTTGGACTCAAGAGCCACCGACCATATGTAAAAGTCGGTTTAGGAATAATCGACTGTATTTTTTTCTTTATATTTTGAGAAGAATACATCACATATATATACATGACTTCAGTCTCCATAAACGGGAAACCAGAAAATGACTATCCCTAAAAATCTGCAAAACAATAACTGCCCAAAATAATAGGGAAACAAATATGCTATTCTAAATACAGAAAGTATAATATTCGGTAACTATCCGAATATTCCTACACTCCCCCTCAAGCTGGAATGTAAATATTTGTCATTCCTAGCTTGTTCACCAGGTCTTCAAAGTGTGGTTTGTGGAGACTTTTTGTTAGGATATCGGCAGTTTGTTCCTTGGTTGGAATGTATGTCATGCAGAAGCTTCCATTGTCAATTTTTTCTCTGATAAAATGACGATCCACTTCTACATGTTTTGTTTGATCATGATGAACTGGATTGTGAGCAATACTAACAGCAGCCTTGTTGTCACAGTAGATTCTCATGGGAGAATCACTTGAGATCTTCAATTCTTCCAGTAGCCGTCCAAGCCAAATTCCCTCACACATACCGTGTGCTAATGCCCGAAACTCTGCCTCTGCACTACTCCTAGCCACCACTGGTTGCTTCTTGCTTCTCCATGTCACTAAATTACCCCAAACATAGGTACAATATCCTGACGTTGATCTTCTGTCCATTGAAGAACCTGCCCAATCTGCATCAGTATAAATTTCCACAGCCTTGTAGTCTCCCTTTTTGAAGAACAGTCCCCTTCCAGGAGTTCGTTTCAGATACCTCAGAAGTCTAAGAACCGCCTCAAGATGTCTTTCTTTGGGTGAGTGCATAAATTGAC
>JAFMPE010151264.1:639-21394 GCA_024759925.1 Ficus religiosa
AACCAAGTGGAATAAGCAAATAAAGAATGAAAGTTCAATGTAAAAGTTGAATTACAATTTATCCTAATGTATTGTAACGATGAAGTGCAAATTCAAGCAAGCCAGACCAGAAATTAGTTTCACAAAGACGTACCAAAAACAGAACAAAGAGTTTCATTAAGCTAACAAATAATAATGATTCTTCTACAATTTCTAGTAGTGGCTAGTGCCTATAGTAGAACATGTAGATGTGTCTTAGGGTGAATATATAGCATTTTCTCGTCCTAAACCGTACCAATTTGGACCCCAATTGATTTTTTTTTTTTTACTATTCATCTTTTTCACCGCGAATAATGGAAAACATAGCTCCATAACTGTGATTACAAACAGATCTAAGCAAAACCCATAATGAAACACTTTCATTCCAAAGTGCTAATCTTCATGAAAACATACATTAGACCAACGTTCTTCCTCTTTAACACACTCGTTTAATAAAGCTCCCATTTCTACATTCGAGTCATCTTATTATTATTAAAGCTGCTATCACAAGACAACTTGGTAAAGCAGTACTTGTGGAACCCATAAAGGTCATAAAACCAAAACTTTATACTTTTGGAGTGGTCTAGCTTCTAGTCCCTTGAACCTACTCCTTGGAAAATAAATCTCCTTTCTAGAAGGCACAACACCCAAGGCTAGTCCCTTGACTTTTAAACTTTTAGAACATTGATTTGCTCTAACTGCCTACAGAATGATCGCTTCTTGATGGATGGTGGAGAGTTGAAAATTTTAGAGGGAGGGAGGGAGCGAGGGAGAGAGAAAGGGACAGATGGGTTAGGGGGGAGAGAAAGAGAGAGAGTAGAGAATGTTCCGGATTTTGAGGGATTTGATAGGGTTAGAAGAGAGAGAGAGAGAGAGAGAGAGAGAGAGTGCTTAGGTTAAATGAGATAATTAACATGTAAATTTTTTTTTTTTTTTTTTGGTTAGTTAAATTCACCTGTGTGTTGGAAGACTTGGGAGGGCAAAATTGTAAAATTTTGCACTCCAAAACCGTGGCCAAGACTGGATTTGTAGATAGAGGAGGAGAGTACTGTGAGGGATAGAGACGTTTTGATCATCTTTGACCCATATTTTAACGCTTTTTCTACATGTTTAATTTGATAATTAGACCCTTTAGGTAAAATGGTAAATTATGCAGTCCTACGTCACTTAAAAATAGATATATGCGATGGTTCATAAGTAAAGATAGAATTTCTTAATGGTACAGGATATTTTGGGGGTAAAACCTAAAAGCAAAACCCTGCGGGCTGAGGCCTAAAGCAAACAATATTATTGCGCCTAGGAATGCAAAAAAGGTTCTAGATAAAGTTTCATAATTAAAAACAATAACTAAAGAAAACAAGAAAAGACTTTCCATATGGGATTTAAAGAAAAATACAAACATTCCGATCTGCAAAAAAGGTTCTAGATAAAGTTTCATATAACTAAAGAAAAATAGAAAAGACTTTCCATATGGGATTTAAAGAAAAATACAAACATTCCGATCTTTGTAGTAGCTAATCTTATACTTTTGTAAACATTAATTATTTTTTTGAAAGATTCCATTAAAAAATGAAAATACATTGATTGATAGCCTAACCATTCTACATAAACAAGATTTGTCAGCATAAATTTCTAACAACATCAATCTAAGAAGAGAACAATCCTAGCTGGAAAAAAGAGAAATAAATTAATTGAACTAGAGGAGTTCATGGATTTCAAATATTGCTCTCTCTTTCTCCAAAAGATAAAGCTCTATTTTCTCTTGTGGCCATTTGGCTCTCTTTCTTGGTACAATAATCATCAACGTAGTTCTGATAAGCATATGAAATGAAGCCCCAAATAGCCAACATCATCGCCATAACCTTTATCCCATTCATCTTCTCATGGAAGAAGAACACGGCTAAAACCGGAACAATCGGCAACCCCAAAACGCTCATCGCATTGGAGAAGAGTGAAGACACCTCAATAATCAACCCCACGGATCCAATGGTGAAGAGTTGCCATGTTATAGCTATCCATGCTAGTACCATAATATAAGACACCTTTCCGAGCGCGTACGAGTTCATCTCCGCTGTCAAACCCTTCCACTCCCCGCTCGCAAAAAGCCCCACAAGAGTCACCAGGCTAGCGACGAGTGCTTCGCACACTATGAGATCCATGATCACCGAAAACCTTTTGCTCTTCAGGACTCTATTAAAGAATAATTGTGTCAAGGAGAGCGCCAACCCGCACCCTGCGGAAGCACCAACCGTGCAAATGAACCCGATCGCGTACTTCCCTCTGGAGACATTAGGGTTGTCCTCGTTCTCCGATTGAAACACGAGGAGGATCGAGGAGACGGTGAGAAGCACCAAGGAGTTTATGATGTAAAAAGTGAACTTTTGCGAGTTGAGAAAGAAGGAGAAAAAGGCATTGAAGGCCAATTGTGAGGCACATATGAGTGAGTAAGTTGACACAGGAAGGTACATAAGCCCCACAGAAAACAAATAACAATATGCAGCTATGAGTATGCCAAGAACAGTATAAATTGATGCGAGGACCAAAAAAGAAGGCGGTTTCGAGCTCGAATTAGTACTTGGACTTTCTGTAATGGAATTTTTGTTCTTCTTTGATGGGATCAAATAGTAGGGAAGCAGGACTGGAAAGCCTACAAGCTGAACCAATGTCCCCATCCATTTGCTGTTTCCACCTTTCTCAAAATACAATCTGCCCAACAGCATCGCCACCGACTGATTGGCGAGGACAAACACCGCGTAGATACCGATTCGAATCCAGCTGATGAGTTTTCTTCTGGGCTTGGGACCGTTTGTGTGGCCTTCGTGAGGTTTTTCTTCATTTATTGCTTCGTGAGCTGGTAATTAAGACGATTTGGATATTGTAAGGATTTTGGTAAGAACTGAAAAAAAATAAAGTGATTTTGTGCAGAAGAGATCCTTGCAAAACCAATTTTCTACAAGTCTATAAACGAAAGCAATTTTGTTCCACTTTTTGTTCTACAAAATACTGTCTTCAGCATATAGCGGACTGATAGCTTGCATATGAACTGACAAAGTTAAGTTGTTTAGAATAAGTAACAAACTGGATCAAGGACAGTAACCTTTGCCGATAAATTTATGGGTGTGTGTGTGTCTATATATATATATATATATATATTGAAAATCCCAACTCCTTAATGATTGACACAGAGAAATAAGTCTAACTTTGAACGCAGTTCATATGATCCCTTTCCTTGCCCGCAAAGTTGGCCCAAAAAAAAAAAAACAGAGGAAAAACAGAGGACAAGTCAGAAAAAAAGATGAACAGACAGACTTACCAGTGACGCTGAGCTGCAGTTCTCGCGCTTCTCCCATATCAAATGATGAAGAGAGAGATAGTTAGAGAGAGAAAGGGAGAGATATTGTAGTTTTAGTATAGTTTTAGTAGAGGCCTCGTTGAGTTGTAACAATATATAAAAAAAATAATTCTAATAAAAAAACCAATATATGTAAAAATAATTTATGCATTGAACTACTCGAAGAAAAGTCTAATATGTGAATCAAGCCGCAAAGACCCGGCCGTAAAATGCCCACGTTTTCTTCCTCATTAATTAATAGGATAAGATCATGACCTAATATTTTGGGCAACGGAGAACAAATTTATTTAATGAAAAATCACAAGGAATTGACTGGAAAATGCGAACGCATGAAGTTTAATCTGTCTCATATTGATAAATTATTTACTGTTATAGTATTTACGAGTTTAATACCTATGTGTTACACGGTAGGACAAAAAAAAAAGTTAAAGATAAAGTTTGAAAATAAATAATATACATTAAATGTAGTTAATTAAGGAAGATAATATAATTACAATAAATTTGAGGATTTAATTTATTTTTTAATATATTCAAATTTATATTAAGATGTTAGAGTTATATATATTAGTGTAGATATATATCTATATTTATACATACATAAAGTTTTGAAATATGGAATTTTTTCCGTGCAGTAAACTGGTGTCATTCATATTTAACTTTCTTCATTTTCTCCTCCGATCTGTCCTAATAAAAACATTTCTAAATGTTAGTAAATTGATGTTTATGGTTGATATATGAATTAAAATAAATTTGCTAATTTAATATGTAATTATGCATAAAAAAATAACATTACCTGGTCTCTTTTCGTTTTTTTGATGGATCACTTGGAGATACAATTTGAAGTTGCGATGGAGGAGGTTGATACTGAGGACTAAAATAATAATATATATAATTATGTAATAATTGATGATATATAAATATATATGTTAAATTAGAAAATTTTAAAATTGAAAATAAAAAATAAATAGCAATATACCTTGATTCTACTTATTCAATGATAGGTTCGCTAAAAGTAAGCAGTTTTTTTGCCTCTTAGCTGGGGTGTCTCTGGGTCAAAGGAGATTAGCAATGGTGGAATTTCTTCAGAAGGCTTAGTTGTCGGTGCAGGCAATAACATTAGTTGCACATCATCATCAAACGTTTTTATAATGATTACATCGATAAAAGCACATCTGAGACGAAATTTGATAACAAATATTTTTGATATGCCTTTCAGTTAGTTCATGATAGAAAGGATAATGTTTGGATTAGTGTATCCTTCTTGGATCGTCAATATAGAGTAAGGTTTATTTATTAATGATTGCATAGCTTTTCCAAAGATGACAATGTTTATCTCCCCAGTGCCGTCTTCGATTCGTGCATTAATTTTGTACATGTTGAAAATATTTAATATTTATTTAATTTTTAATTACTTGGGTATTTATATATATTTATTTTTTTACGGTAAAGATAAAGTATATTATCAGGTGATTGGCATTGTAGTTAAATATCCATGACTATCACACCACCATGACGTCCTTGATTGTTTTATTTTTCTGTAACATCTTGGACAGGCATTGTAGAACCAATCTTGGCGAGTATCAAAGTTCGGCAATGGTCTCTTTAACAGTGAATTTTGTCTCCTGTTGGATAGATTAATAATATTTTTTAAATTATATTTTATATTTTATACATAATAATTAAATATTTACCTGATTTTGATATGGATCTACTGAAGTTCTGCGATTGTGGTTCGGTTCATAGTCTTTTGTTCCTCTAATGATAATGGCTTTTTTGTTGATCCAACAATAAAATCAATTCCTTGGATAGAATGGCTGAATTTATATAAAAAAAAATTAATATATTAAATGAAGTAAGTATTTTTTTAAAATTAATAAATATAAATAGTTATGATAATTTATGAGTAAAAATTTTAAATACATTTTTTTGATTTGTTTTTTTGGTTTCAGCAATGTCTGGATCAAGATAGTATAAAGTATCAGTAGTGCTTGTAACATAAAGTCAACCTGTATATATACAATCATAATAGTTAATGATATAAAATTTTAATTCTTTTTATTTAGGAGAGTGGAAAAATTATTTTTAGTTATTGTATATATACTTACCCATATATTGTTTGGCTGTCATTGCTGAAAATCCTTTTAAGACTGGTTTACACATTGCTCGAATTGCATTTTCATCAAAGTTTTCTCTAATTTCTCCCCAGAGAGTGACATTAAGTGCTTTTTCTCTGTTAAATAAAATAAATACAAATAAATAATTTATTAATAATAAATTATGAGATTTTTAAAAATATGTTTTTAATAATATATTATTTGAAGTTATTTGATATTTTGAAATACTAAACTTCGTCTTTTTATCGATATATCATTTATGGTGGATTCTTCTAGACCCTTGACTGAGATAATGCGACCAATCACATCTAACACAGCATAATAAGTAAAAGTTATTATTTATTAATTTTTATAGAATTAATTTATTAATTATTAATTATAAATTAACAAATATGAATATCATATATAATTTACCTGACAGAAGATCATTGATATCGACTTTTGATGTTAATTGATCGAACTCCACAAAAATTAAATTTGTGTTGAGGTATTTCTGGTATGTCTTCCTCAACATTTTTGAAAATTTTGGATTTTGCGAATTACAACATTGCTACATGAGGAACAATCTTATACTTTTGTTTGTTGTTCATGATGAATAAGTTGTTGATTTCATATGTATTGCCTACTTGTATTTTATTCGTTATGAATTCAGCATCTTTCACACATTGCTTCGTCCTGTATAAAAAATACATATTTATATTTTATTATTATTTTTTGTGTACTAAATAATAACTTGAAATGCATTTTATTACTAATATAATATTTATAAGAAATAAATTGAGTTATCTATTTGTCAACTAGTAAGTAGTCAAGGCTTATTAATCATTCAGCCTTATAGTCTGTGTTCCTCCATAGTCGACACACTCGAGCACATATAGTCTGATGCATCTCCCCTGGCTTCAGGACTCGTATTAGACTAAACATTTTCTATAAATAGCAAGAATATATATATAAATATATGTATTAAATTTTAAAGACTGCAAATACTGTTTTGTGGTAAAATAAATTTAAACATAATAATAATAATAATATTATTATTATTATTATCATTTTTTCATAGAAATTTTTCATCTTTGATGAATATTGTGTAATATTTCTTTGTAAACAATATTTTTAACATGATTTGGATATTTGTTAATTGAATCGTGTATTAAAATATATAAACATTTTGGTGAAGTCACTTTAGCTAGAGCAACATATAATTGTCCGTCACTAAAATTTTCATCTTCTAAATATAGTCCGACTTTATTTAGAGATTAGCCTTGACTTTTGTTTATTGTCATTGCATAATAAATTTTGAAAGGAAATTGTCGTCTTTTTAAAACAAAAGGTCATTTTGATTCACGAATTGTCATTTCTATTTTAGATATATAAACTTTTTCATTTATATCATTAGAATCAAGGTTTAATTTCATTTCTAGCATCTGTGGGATAAATAATATTAAAGACAACATCACTTTTTTTTCCCTTCATTTCTAGCACTACCACATCATTTATGTGGGGCCCAACTACATTTAATGAATGCCAAAAGTCAGGTTTAGCCTCACCTCCCACCAGCCCAAGAGTCACTCTCTGTCGCAGACCCTTAAAAAAATTTCAAACAGCTTCTATAGTGTTTTAGAGAGAGAAACTCCGATTCTAGAGAGAGAAAGAGTTGCAATCGGCAGATACCGGTCCATAACCGCTCGGAAACCATCCTAAACCACCACGAAAAGCCTTTTATAAACTGTTTGCAAGTGTGTTAATGTCGGAAATATTAAAAAAAAACTATCCATGTCGAAGCCCACGAAAATGTCTGAGAAAAACATAACTCCGGAAAGGAAAAGTTGATTTCTGTTTTTATGTTTATAAAGTTTACGTTTCTAATATATTTCAGCAAGAATGTAAAGTTTTTATTGATTATGTAAAAAAACAGTTTTCATTTTTTATATGTGTTTTTGATGATATTCCAACTTTCTAAATGATAAAAAATTTACTTAAAATACATTAATTTAGTATTTTTATCTAATTTCCAGATGGTCATTTTCATTATGACTTGTTGGTCATAATGAAAATGACTCAGTTTTAAGTATTTTCGGATGATCATTTTCATTATGACTTGTTGGAAAATGACCAATTCTTAATAATTTAGGATGGTAATTTTCATTATGACTTGTTGGTCATAATGAAAATGAGTCAGTTTTAAGTATTTTCAGATGAACAAGTCATAATGAAAATGACCAATTCTTAATAATTTAGGATGGTTATTCATTATGACTTGTTGGTCATAATGAAATGACCAATTCTTCATAATTTTGGATAGTCATTTTCATTATGACCAACAAGTCATAATGCAAATGACTCATATAGACCACGCGGTCATAACGGTTATGACCGTTACTCTTATTCACAATATAGAGTGGCGGTCATAACTGTTATGACCGCCCGGTCATAACCGTTATGACCGTTACTCTTGTTCACGATATAGAGTGGCGGTCATAACCCTTATAATCGTTACTCTTATTCATGATATAGACCACCCGATCATAACTGTTATGACCACCCGGTCATAACGGCTATGACCGTTACTCTTGTTCACGATATAGACCACCCAGTTATAATCGTTATGACCGTTACTCTTGTTCATGATATAGACCACCTGGTCGATCATAACCATTATGACCACCCGATCATAATTGTTACGACCGTTACTCTTGTTCACGATATAGAGTGGCAGTCATAACCGTTATGACCGTTACTCTTATTCATGATATAGACCACCCGGTCATAACCTTTATGACCGTCCGGTCATAACGATTATGACCGTTACTCTTGTTCACAATATAGACCACCCGGTCATAACCGTTATGACCGTCTAATCATAACGATTATGACCGTTATTCTTGTTGACGATATAGACCACCCGCCCGGTCATAACGGTTATGACCGTTACTCTTGTTTACGATATAATCCACCCGGTCATAACCGTTATGACCACCCGGTCATAACGGTTATGACCGTTACTCTTGTTCACGATATATAACCGTTATGATCATTACTCTTATTCACGATATAGAGTGGCGGTCATAACCGTTATGATCACCCGGTCATAACGGTTATGACCATTACTCTTGTTCACAATATAGACCACCTGGTCATAACGGTTATGATCGTTACTCTTGTTCACCATATAGGTCACCCAGTCATAACCGTTATGACTGTCTGATCATAATCGTTATGACCGTCCGGTCATAACGATTATGATTGTTACTCTTGTTCACGATATAGACCACCCGGTCATAACCGTTATGACCACCCAGTCATAACAGTTATGACCGTTACTCTTGTTCACGATATAGAGAAGCGGTCATAACCGTTATGACCACCCGGTCATAACGGTTATGACCGTTACTCTAGTTCACTATATGAAGAGAGGTCATAACTATTATGACCACCCAAATATTTATATAAACCAAAACACTAAATTTTATGTTACAAAATTAGATAAAAATACTAATTTTATGTATTTTAAGCAAATTGTTTTCAAGAAATCATTTAGAAAATTGGAATGTCATCAAAAACACATATAAAAAATGAAAACTTTTTTTTTACATAATCAATAAAAAAACTTTACATTCTTGCTTAAAGATATTAGAAACGTAAACTTATAAACATAAAAACAGAAATCAAATTTTCCTTTCCGGAGTTGTGTTTTTCTCAGACATTTTCGTGAGCTTCGACATGGGGTAGTGTTTTTGAAGATTTCCGACATTAACACACTTGCAAATAGTTTATAAAAGGCTTTTCGTGGTGGTTTAGGACGGTTTCCTAGCGGTTATGGAGCGGTACCTGCCGGTTGCAACTCTTTCTCTCTCTAGAATCGGAGTTTCTCTCTCTAAAACACTGTAGAAGTTGTTTGAAATTTTTTTTTAGGTATGCGATGGAGAGTGACTTTTGGGCTGGTGGGAGATGAGGGTAAACCTGACTTTTGGCATTCATTAGACAGTTGGACCCCACATAAATGATGTGACAATGCTAGAAATGAAGGGAAAAAAAAAGTGATGCTGTCTTTAATATTATTTATTCTACAGGTGCTAGAAATGAAATTAACCCTAGAATCAATAATGCGCCCTTCGACAATTCTATGTAATAATCATTCTAGTACCATTGCATAAACCCATTGATTAATTAATAACTTGTTTGGTGTACCATCTCAAACCATTTAATTCAAACTTTTTTTTATCTTTTTCCCAAAAAGTTTTTGTCTTTTCCCAAAAAGTTTTTTGTCTTTTCTGAAAATTCAAAAAAATTTATTATTGAAACTTAAAAATTTCAACTCAAACTCATTCATCAAACACCCCATAAGATTTCACATTAACATAGCAGAAATTTCAATCTTGAGTTTTAATTTATGTGGAGGTAGACCATTAAAGTTAAGAGTATATAAAAATTCAGGAGGATATAAAAGATTTAATTTTTCAAGATTTTCAAATGATGAAAGAATATTGTCATAGTTATAATAAATTTTTGTTTCTGTAGGTACCAAAGATAATATATATTTATTTATTTCATCAGTTGTCTTATTTCTAGGTATGATAATCACACGTTGTTTTAGATAATTAATATTTTGGAAATTATTATGAAAATTATCGTATATTGTGGTAGAAATATGTTCAATAGAATTTATATTATATTGTATCAAATATTTTTCAGGTATCTCAATCCAAGTAGCATCTTCATTTTTTGAATCTTTTATTTCATTTGCCATTCCATCACCAACATTTAAAATCCATTCTAAAAAGTTAATAATTTCTATTTGTTCTTTAACATAATAATTATGTCTTTTTAATCGCATGTTTTTTGTTAAAGTAAGTATACGAAAATATGGCTAAATATAAGAATTATTTATAGTTACATCAATAATATTTTCTTTTGTACCATTTGGGATAACAGATAATATTTGTATGAAGTTACCACCTAATATAATTGTCATTCTTCCAAAAAGACGATCAAAATTATTTTTTAAGTCTTGAATTGTTTTATCTAAAGCTTCAAAACAATATTTACTAGTCATAGATGTTTCATCCCATAAAATTAATGTGGTTTTTTCTATTAATTTCGCTAACTAAGTAGATTTTTTTGATTTGGCAAGTTAAGAATCCATCAATTGAAATAGGTATATGAAATCTTGAATGTGCAGTTTGACCTTTTGGTAACAATAATGATGCTATTCAAGATAATACTACAACTAATACAATTTCACCATTTGATCTAATTTTGCTGATAATAGCATTTCATAAGTATGTTTTTTCTGTACCCCATAACCATATATAAAAAATAAATTATTACATTTATTTTAATCTCTTCTAAAATTTCGTTGTAAATAAATATTGTTCTTGATTTATATTTTGTACTAAATTGATATTTTTTTTCTTTTAAGTTTTATATATATATATCGTAATTGAGTTCATCTCTTAATAATTTCTCTAATTCATATAATATGAAATTATATAATTTGTTTGCGGGGATTTCAAAATTTGGATTATTAAATAATTATCCTATTTTGTATAAAATATCTTCACACATTAGTTTGCAATGTTTTTGAAGAAATTTTGTTGGATCAGAAATATTACAAAATAATAATATAATGATGAAAAGTTGTCGAAGTTGAACAGATGTTGACCAAAATGATGCTTCTTTTATTGATTTGTCACATTCTTTATCATCTCCTAATAAACCTAATGCATAGCAAGCTGTTTGATTTGTAAGATAAATAATATTATTCATTGTTCGAAGTGATTCATAACTTATTGTACATTTTTAATGATTAAATAATAATTTCAAGTAATATAACTCACCAGAACTTAGATGAATATAAAATGTTCTTCCTATAGTATGACCATTTTGTCGATAAGTCCAAACTTTATTTTTATTATTCCACACCCATTTCATTGGAAATTCTGTATAAGTAAGTTGTTGGGCATCTTTATTAATTTTATTAATTTCCATCCATTCTGTTAATGTTGTTTTTTGAATCTGTAGTTGACGTATTATATTTTTAAGTTGTTGATTTTTATTAAATGCGATGTTTTGCATATTTGGTAAATAAATAGAAAGTCGTTGAATAGCTGGATTTCTGTGATTGATTGAATATTCAAATATACTCCAAATTGTTTCATAAGGTGTGAAATATCGATAGTTAAGATAAGCTTTTATTTCACCAACTTCTTTGTAATTTGTTTTTTCATTATTTTCAGTAACAACACTATATTCAATAATAATTTATATTCTATCTGAACCTTTTGTTAAATATTTGAATAAATATTTAATTAACATAGATTTGGAACATATTTCAACGTTAATATAATCACTATATTTTAAGCATAATATTCGATTAGATGAAATAACATATATATTATCAAGTTTATTTCCTTCTTTCATAACATTAAATTATGTATCTTTACGACGATAAAGAACAAAACAATTTTCTTCTATAGTTGTTTCATTTTTTATCTGTTTTGAAAATTTTTTTGAACATTTAGAGTTTTTCATACATGGTGCATTTGTTTTTGCATATTCACATAGTCCGTATGTCATATATTCAATTATAATTTTATAACCCAAAGAATCTTTTATTCGATCTGGAATTCCAGCAGAAATAAAATTGTCTACTTGTGTAGAATTATGATATTCATGTTCATGATGTAACCAAAATAACATACGATAATAAGGCAAATCATGTTTTTGAAATTCCATCACGTATAGATCTAAAAAAGAAAAAAAGGCAACAAAAATAAATAAATAAATAACACAAACATAACAACAATGTTAGTTTTTTAATTTATTATAATAAAGTATTATAATAATAATTGATAGTTTATTTTTTGTTACATAAAATAAATCAACTCACTAACTATTATAGTCTAAAAATATCACCTAATTTTATTGTATTTAACAAATAGTCTAATTTTATATTAAATATTCTACTTATAATATCTGGTCTGTCTTCATATTTTTGTCCTGGAATTATATTTAGACTTATCCTGATTTCTAGTCATTTGGGATTATATATAAATGTTAAAAACATATCAGGATTTCCATAATGTCTATAAATCGCTATTGCAGCTTAATAATTTTGAATCATATATCTTGGACTCCCTGTATAAGATGATGGTAAAATAATTCTTTTTTCTATTGCTTCTGCGTCTATATTACCTCTAATTATAACATCTTAGATACTTTTGTAAATTTCAGATATTAAATTATTTTAATTTTATCTAACATAATCTAAACGATCTTCTTCAACAAAAGCATAACTATGTATAATATATTATTAAAAAAACCGTCCAGCTCTAAATAATATATTTCCTTTATATAATCATTGTTGAAGTTGAAAATCATAAAATAATCTCATTGATATTCGATTTCTACGTGGTTGTCTACTAATAAAATTTGGATTCCATTCTATATAAATTTTATATCAATTTTCTCCATAAGAAAATAACAATGGATATTGCAATGTCATATTAGATGGGTGAAGTTTATTGATTCTTTGTAATTTTTCAATCTGACTATGAATAATAATATCCCTACATTTCTCATATAAACCAAAGTCTCCAACAATTAAACCACCTATATATGTTGAAGATGAAAGATCACATTGTGTACTATCTCCTTGTCATTTTCCAATTAATCTTAGGTTCATTTATGGCATTTGATTGTTTTTATAAATATCTCTGACGCTTCTAAAAAGATGAACTAATTTGTATGTTTCATCTAAAATTATAATTAATTTTTAAATGATAATCTCATTTAAATTATTTAAATAATTATTATTTAAAAATGTTGCTATTTTATTTTGAATTTCATTTTCTGTATCAAAAATATATAATTGCATGAATTTTGGAGGATTATTATTAATTGGAAGTAATGATCCAATTCGATGATGAATATGTCCACTAATCGTAAAAATATATGGTCCTGATAAATTATTAATATTTGATTGAATATTTACTCCGAATGAAGCAAAAGCAAATATAGAATTATAAATTCTAATATTTTTTTTTTCTGAACTTCGCACTTAAAGGTCCTCCATAATAATCTAATAATTCATCTAAAATTGATGGTGTTTTTTTCCCCCTTAAAGTTATCATATTTTTTCCATTTTGACAACATATAAAAAATTTTGGTGGATATGTATTTTGTGCTTGTTCATTCTTCCAAAATAATGCTCCACAATATTGACATACACAATTACAATCTCCAATATCAATATATTCATCATTTAAATCTAAGTAAAAAATTCATGTAAAAAAGAAAACATAAAAAAAAATGTTAGTAAAAAATTTTCTTCAAATTTATAATTCTATAAAAAAAAATAAAGAAAGAATTTAAGATGAAAAAATTACTTTTTTGAATTGACGGTAAATTATAATCCTCGGAAGATGGATTTGATGTTCCTTCGCCAGTGTCATAAGTTGAAGATAATTGAATAAATCTAGTTTGAAAACCAGTAATAATATCTGTATTTATTTCTTCAAACTGATTATTTGAAAAATGTATATTTGTTGGATACTTCATTATTATTTGTCTAATTTTATTTTTTCTGACGTTTTGAACGTTTTGAATCATTGGTATCTTTATGAGTTTTTCTTTTTATTCTTCTTAACTTTGTTTTCTTTAATATAAAATATAAAAACAACAATATGAAATATTGCTAAAAAATAAATATTATACATATAAAAGTTAAAAAAAAAAAGATTAAGCATTTTATTGACTAAAAAAAATGAAACGGTAATAACATAATAATATTAAATATTTAAATTAAAATAAAATATTAAGCAGAAGAATTTTTTTCCATTACAAAAAAAATGTAATAATACATTCCAAATAAAAGACTATAAATAATAAATACAATAAAAATTTGAGAATTCAAACAGTAAGAAAAATTCAATAATTTAAGTAAATGTAATTAAAAAAAATAGAGAAATAACCATTTAAGCTAATAAATAGATCTAGAAATATGTTACACATTTAAGAAATGCTAATTTCAAACAATAATATTAATATACAACATTAATAATAATTTAGTTACAATTATTATAAATATATATTTTCTATAACAAAATCTCATCATAAAAAAAAAACCTGCATCTTTTCATTTTGTTGTAAATTTATAGAGATATTTTATATTTACAAATTCTCATCAATTATTTATGTAGTTTTATTTTACATAATTAAAAATAATTGAAGAAAATATTGTTTTTTATTTTATAGTTTAGTTAGTTTAAGATTTTTTTTAGGCATATGTCATATTATTTTTCTAAAAAATTATATTTATTAGTTGAATAATAGATTGATTTATTCATATATATATATATATATATATATAATATTTGACTTTGTTAATCTGGGGAATTGTAGCCGCTAACTTTTTATTTTCTCCCCCTCTCCGTACGAACATATAAAATTTTATTAGTCCAATTTTATCTATTTATAGTATATAATAATTAATCAAACTGTTATTTCTTACTATATTTTTTTAAGTTTTTTTTATTAGAACCTACATTTCTTAAATTAAATAATAAATAAGTTATTTTTTTTCGTTATGATCAGTTATGCTTTTAAACAAAATAAAAATTTATACCGAATAAAAAATTTAACATGGAATAATAAAAAAACCTAATTCACCAACATGTTATCTACTACTCTTTTTTTTTTTTTTTTCTACGTATTGTTTTTCTTTAATAAAAACTTGGATTTATTAAATCAAATAATAAATAAATTAAGTTATCTCTATTCATTATCACCAGTTAATTTTTCCAATTTAGATTTAAACAAAATAAAAATCTATACAAAATAAAAATTTGTTGTTACACTATGGGACTACATGACAAAAGAAATTAAACCATACAACTAAGATTACAATAATTTCTAATTATAAAAACATTTAAATACAGGAATTGTTTCAATAAATTTAAATATTACAACAATCTAATGAAAAAAAAAATCCCCGGGCAATAAAAATTAAAAGAAAAAAATGTAAATCAAACTATAAACAAAAAAGAAATCATAAGTAATAATAATAATGCAAGATGGTGAAAAAACACGAATTTAAACCTACATTATCCTTAATTACATACACTAATCTAAATAAATAATATAATATATACATATATTCCATAAAAAAAAAACATTAAAAAAATATTTTATAGCATGCTCAGATCTCTTATATCATTAAGAATATTTGTTAACAATAACTAAAATACAATTCAACATCATCTTTGATAGTTACCAAGTGTAATGTCTGCGAATGTGTTAAAAAAAAGTTCGTAAATATTTCCAACGAATACAGAAAGGAAAGGGAAAAAAAAGTGAAAAAAAGGGGGGGAAATATTTTAAAAAATTGAAATATTGCAATAATATAAAAATAGTAACATGATCAGTACTATTATGTTGTGACAAAAACAAAACTAACACAAATTCCAAACATCCATGGCAACAATAAAGGTGGTCAAGTAGTATAAAATAGTTATCTAACACATGCTATCAATGATACCATATTCAGCAACATATACCAAATTAAACAATAAATATGGTATATATATTATTATATATTTGAATAGAGATCATCATAGTGTACAAAAATTGTAATTCAAAAATTCTTGTCAAGAACATTTACAACAACAGAACACGGAAACAACAACAGGGGAAAAGAAAAAAAAAACAAGACAAAACAATAAAGTTACCACATATAACATAATCATCTAACTTATAGTAACAATAATATTCACAAAACATTCACAAATAAGAGAAAAAAAACTATGTAATCTGTCGGGTTAAAAACAAAACCAGAAACAGAGAAAAGAAGCCAAACATAATAAAAAAAAATTTTGAATCTCTTTACAATATAATCATCATAATAATAAACATGTTGAGATAGTATAAGAGAATCAATATATAAATTCAATAGAAAAACCGAAAAAGAAACCATTAAGAATAAACAAAGTGAAAACAACAATCAACACTAATTAAGAGCTTTAAATAAAAATAGTACCTGAATAAAAAGCACGTTTGAACATAAATGAATGAAAGTTCAAAGCAGAGTAGTTAAGAAAATTTTACAGAAGCATTAATGGTAAATGGTGGAAATAAAGTAATAAATGAAAAGAAAGTTTATTTATAAGAGGGAGTTGGCTAAATAGGATAATACCAAAATATTTTTAAAAAAGAGTCGGTACAACAGAAAGCAAAAAACTTTTTTACACACACAACAAATAAGAGATAAGAGATTTTAATTAAATTAGATGCATTAATGGCAAAGTTGCATATGTAAAAAATCACAATCAAAGTAATCATAAGACAGTCAACGACAGAGTTATAGCAAATAACACAATTACCAAAAAAAAAAAAAAAGACAATTTAGAAGCATTAAATATCAAGAACAGATCACCTAATATAATTACAGCTAGAAAACTAAATAGTAGAAATATTTAATAATCTATTCAAATCTAATTAAATGATACAATACAGTTATTAGATAGAATAATGATTCACAACAAATAACAAAATCAGCGTAAATCATAAACTTACACACCGGATAAACAAACTGTAAACAACAAATATAATGAAATAGCTACAATTTTCTCACGGATTAGATATAACAAAATAAAAAATGATGATAATAAAATACAACACAACCACTAACATAATCATAATCAAACATTACAAAAAAAAAAAATCTTATTTATAACAAAATCGAATCATATAAAAATAAGAATTTAAGCAAAAAAAAGTTCATGACATAAAGAACTGAACTTCAAAACCTAAATATAACAGAAAATCATCAGCATACAAAATACATAGATAAAATTTGTAAACAAAATCAGTAAAATATTACCCAGGGAGAAAAAGAAAAAAAATACAAAGATATAAAATAGAAGAGAAAGAGTCATCAATCTTTCATTTGATAGTTGCATTCATCCATTTTGCCACCATTATTATTCCAATATGCAAAAACAAATTAGCAAAAATCAAATATCATTATCAAAAAAAAAAAAAAAAGAAAGAAAAACACTACCGAAATAAATTTAAAAAAATACCCTATCTTTTCTTTTAAGTTTTTTATTATGTATTTGTTTCCAAAAACTCAAAAAATAGATGAAAAAAACACTCATAATAATAAAAAAAAGAGAGCGAACAATCGATAAAAAAAAGAACAAAATCGAGGAAAAAGAAATCAAACAGAAACAATAATGAAGTGAAAAACAACAGAATAAATATTAAAATCTAGACTTCCAACAGAAAAATCATACAAAATAATAAATGAAAAAAAACCCAAGAATCAAAACTTAGGGTTCAGAGAAAGAAGAGGAGAGAAAACCCAAGAGAAACAATGAACAGTGAGTTAAAAAATAACAAAAGGACAAAAAAAAGGAAAAAAAAAAAAGAAACGAAACAACAATTAGAAAAAAAAAAAAACACAACAATAATAACAATCTAAAATCCCAACAAAAAAAATCAAAAATCAAAATTTAGGGATCTGAGACAACAAAAAAAAAACAAAAAAAACACCAAAAATCAAAACTCACGTTTGGAAAAAAGAAAGAAGAGAAAATCAACAGTAAGTTAAAAAATAACAAAAGGGAAAAAAAACCGAAAACAATAATGAAGAAAAAAACAACAAGACAAAAATCAAAATCTAAGCCTTCAACACAAAAACCTAACAACATAAAAAAAAAAAAAACAAAAAAAAACCAAAAACAAAAAACAGAAACCAAATTTTAGGGTTTCGAGATAACAAACACATGGAAAATAAGATCATCAATAGTAGAAACTAAGAGTGAAAAAAGGGAGTGAGTGGTGAAGATAACAAAAAAAAATCAAAATCTAGAGTTTGGAGTTCAAAAGTCTGAAGAAACAGTGGATTAAAAAATAACAAAATGACCACAAAAAAAAAGGAAACGAAAACAACAATTAGAAAAAAAAAAAACACAACAATAATAACAATCTAAAATCCCAACAAAAAAAAAAACAAATTAAAAATCAAAATTTAGGGTTCGGAGACAACAAAAAAGAAAAATAGAAAAAACCAAAAATCAAAACTCACTGTTCAGAAAAAAGAAAGAAAAGAAAACCTAGGAGAGAAAATCAACAATGAGTTAAAAAATAACAAAAGTGGAAAAAAAAAAAAAACCAAAAACAGTAATGAAGAAGAAAACAACAAAACAAAAATCAAAATCTAAGCATTCAACACAAAAACCTAACAACATCAAAAAACAAAAACAAAAAAACCAAAAACAAAAAACAAAAACCAAATTTTAGGGTTCGGCAAAAACAAACACACTGAAAATAAAATCATCAACAGTAGAAACCACGAGTGAAAAATAGGGAATGAGTGGCGGAGAGAACATAAAAAACCAAAATCTAGGATTTGGAGACCAAAAATCTGAAGAATAAGGAAATAGAGAGAGGGCGGTAGGGAGAGAAAGAGAGCCAAAACATAAACAATAGAGAGAGAAAATGAAAAGGGGATATGAGCAGCGGAAGTAAGAAAGAAAATGGGAGATTAGAGTTTGGAGGACATAAATGTCCATCCATTGTGGAGGAAGGAATTGGTAGGGAAACACATGAGGGCAAAATCATCCTCACAGTAATAAAAGGACAAAAATGTCCATTCACTGTAGAGAAAACAACCAGCAAGCAAAAACATGAGGGTAAAATTGGCCATTTACTATAGAACCCTTAAAAAAGACACCTAAATGAGGGGCAAAGCAGTCCTTTCACTTTAAAAAGAACAGTAAAAAACCCCTTTCCTTTAGTACATTAGTATAATATGTAGATCGGATATATTCCTTTTCTAAGTTAGTTTTTGAGAATTAATTCTATCCAATTTTATTTATCATAATTGTTAGATCTGTTTTTATCAATTTACCGAATTTGATTAAATTATCAATTTAATTAAATTACCAAAAATAATAAATAAAAGAGACACAAGCAATTTTACGAGGTTTCGTTAAACCTACTCCTCGGGACCACGTCTAGCTATCGAATAATACATTAATATCAAATGATTAGAAGCACTCTCGGACTTATGCAACCCAAAGACTCCCTCTTCCTATTGTCGCGGATCGTCTTGAACCTATTAGTCGGATCTATTCGGTGAACACCACTCGTCTTATTGTTGAACTTCCTTCAATTGAAAACACATTCTCCTGAAACCTTTAAGTTCTTCTCCTGAAGAACAATAACGTCTTCTCCCAAAGACTCCAAATTCTTCTTCCGAAGAATGATAGAACACCAAAACTTCAAAGTCTCAAGATCAACATGAATAACTATGTGCTCTACACTTTGCAAACTATTTTTGAGACTTTATATAAGCGGCAACACCAAAACTCTAAGTAGATCTCGAATTTATACTTCAAAATTCAGGTTTCATTCAAGTTTTGAACTTGTAACAGATAATGTTGAAACATATTCTGTAACAACCCCAAAATTCAAATTTCAAATCTGTTTGTTTTACATAATAGATTTTGCCATCATTAACCGAGTATTTTCTCAATATATTAAGCATCAATTTCCAAAATCCTCTACATAATAATCTCCCTTGAAATCACAGTCATTTAAAGAACAAATCTTGGATTTTTGAAATCCTAATTTAAATAGAATTAGGAGATCCCATTTAAACTAGATTTTCCTTTTAAAAAAAAATCGACAAGATTTCCCTTTTTACAATTCTGCAGTATTTTCCATTCCTTAATTATCTCTCCAAATCGCATTCAAACTGAATTTGCCATGTCATTCTCAATTCGAGTCAAATTCCTAAAAGTCTTCAAGTCACTATCTACTTCAACCTGTACCATAGTTGTTGCAACATTTTTGCAACACAACCTGCACTAAAATTCCTAAACAGTTTTTGGTTTTTTCCTAAATTGCTATAAATGCCAATATTAAAAACCTAACAATAATGTTTGTGTTGAAATCGGATCAAGTGACAAATAATGAATACGGAGCTTTATTGAAATAACTGAAATCTAGATAACAAGGATTTAATTCTCTCAATAAAAATCTGAGTTTCTCTATTTTTCAGATGTTTTCAAAAGCATGTAAATTTCTTACCCTCACCCCTATTTTTAGTTTTTTTGGGGCCTCATGTGTTACACTTGTTATATAATCATTAATTATAATCTAATGACGTGACATATCAATCATTAATGCTAACACGGTATCTTGCTTCACGTTCTTCTTTACTGTGTCTTCATTTTCTTCATTCTCTTGTAAAACGACGTCATCT
>JAFMPE010151375.1:214-21245 GCA_024759925.1 Ficus religiosa
AGTTATTGCCATGTTTCACAGATCATGGGTTTAGTGGTTATTAATGTGCTTCATTCCGCCAGTTATAATCGATTAATTATAATAATGGCGTGACACATCATCGTCGATATCAGGTTCGGCTTTATAACCATATATCATCTGTTGGATATGAACGACGAACGATGAGTGGAAAATAAAGCTTTGTCTTTATAATCTATCGTTCGCTACAGGTAAAATCGGTAGATGAAAGATCAATTTTTACCTGTTAATTCGACGTTCGATGCCTAACCGTGATTGACCCGAATTACCACTGGGTCTGGCCCAGTTATGCAAGCGATAAACGTTCGTCGTTGACTTGTATAATGAGTTGGCCCAACAGGCGTAATGAGCAGTATAAGACATGACATACCCTTCCAAGATGACTTAAACCAAAAGCTAGTGAAAACATACCAGGAGTCCTTGGAAAGGGCACAAGGATTCATCAACGCTGTAGAGGCAAAAAGCTTAGCCCTCAAGAGCAAGATAGTGGTGCCCAAGGGCACAATGCTGAGCAATCCAACAGGAAGCAGAATGGAAAGAAAAAGTAGAGAGATCCGGGGAACTCAGAGAGCACTTAGCAAACCGGATGACTCCGAGAGAATCCGGGATCAGACGGCAGAATGTGTAGACCTAAAAGATGAGATAGAAAGGCTAATTTGAGATGGACAACTCGAGGAGTACTGATCAGGCAATGATTGTAGAGGCTAAGAATGTCAAGATGCTCAACAAAGAGATCAAAATCCACCAGAGCTAGTGGCTGTGATTAGAACAATCTTCAGACGACCATATCTTGGTAGAGATTGAAAATGGTCCCAAAAGAGTTATGCGCGAGAAGTGAGAGATAAGTACTGTAAGAGAATCATGAGCATCTCAGGTCAGGGAGCAAAATCAGCCAAATTCGACGTAGACCCAATCATATTCACAGAGACCAATGCCAATGGTGTTCATTTCCTAGAAAATGATGCGTTGGTCATCGAGACAATAATTGGGAATCACACGGTCTACCGAATTTTGGTGGACAATGGGAGTTCAGTGAACATCCTCTATTCTGACTACCTTGGAAAAATGGGGATCACGAAGTCTCAGCTTACTCCAAATTCTCAGCCCCTCTACGGCTTTACAGGGGACAACATCAATACCAAGGGAGTGATAAGATTGCATCTCACCGTCAGTGACCAACCTCACACCTCGACCGTAATGTCGAATTTTTTGGTTGTGAAGGGAGGCAGCTAGTTTAACGTGGTGATCGATGGGCCAACGCTGAGAAAGTTAAGGGTAGTCACTTCAATATATCACCGGTTGATGAAGTTTCCTTCGTCGATTGGAATAGGGCAAGTTAGGGGCACTCAGTATAGGGGTGGCAATACAGGTCGCAACACGACAACACAATTCGAAAATGACACGAATTTCACGGGTTAGGGTTGGGAAGAATAGGGGTCGGATCAAATTTGAGTCACCCGAAATTCACCCAAGAAAAAATGGGTCGTGTTCGGGTTAGACCCGTACAATCCGAACACGACCCTTTTTTTCCATGTCAATTTCAGGTCAAATGTCGTGTCAATTTCGTGTTAATTTCGTGTCAATCTCAAATTTCGTGTCAATTTCATGCCGCAGATCAATTTCATGTCAATTTCGTGTCGCGGGTTAATTTCGTGTCAATTTCGTGTCGCAGATCAATTTTGATTCATGTCGTGTTAACCCATGACGGGTTTGTATCATGTTCATGTTGCAGTTTAAAGTCATTTTTGTGTCACGGGTCGTGTTCGGGTCAGAAAAGAAAAAAATCGACACAGCTCTAACACAACACGAACCCGACACGTGACACGAATTGCCACCCCTAACTCAGTGTGAATCGCAATTGACCTATTCAGATGCGGTCCACATATACGCTGATCTATATCGTGTTCCACTTGCCATAGAGGTAAAGATTGTCGGGACTTCTACTAGGCCCTAGGATAGTGACCTGCGATGAAGAGGAAACAGGAACGGATCCCCTAGAAGAGTTGGTTGAAGTCCCAGTGAATGATGTAGACCCGTAAAAAAAAAAAAAAATTAAAGATAGGATCCGAGCTCAATGGAGATTTGAAAGCAAGCATGCTCAATTTCCTCAAGAAAATTCTCAACATATTCACTTGGACCCATGATGACATGGAGGGGATCGATCCAAAGGTAACGAGTCACAGACTCAATGTTGAACCCAAGTTTCTACCAAAACGACAAAAACGTAGGTCCATGAACCTAGAGAGGTATGAGGGCCTAAAAGAAGAAGTAGACAAGTTGATAAAAAAGGGATTCATTAGGGAGGCTATTTATCCTAACTAGATATCAAATCATGTATTGGTTATTAAAAAAAAAAAAAAAAACCAATGGGAAATGGCGTACATGCATTGACTTTAGTGATCTGAACAAAGCCTGCCCTAAGGATAGCTTCCCTCTCCCCAGTTTAGACTAGTTAGTGGATGCCACGATGGGTAATGAAATGCCTAATTTCATGGATGCATATTCAGGATATAATTAGATCCCTATGTACGACGTCGATAAAGAACATACCTTTGTCCTAACAGATCGCGGCCTCTACTACTATAAAGCATGCCATTCAGGTTGAAAAATGCGGGAGTCACCTATTAACATCTAGTGAACAAAATGTTCACAAGACAACTAGGAAAGACGATGGAGATGGACATTGATGATATGCTTGTAAAGAGTAAGAGTTTGGCCTAGCATGTGGACCACTTAATGGAGATGTTTCAATTCCTATGGAGGTAAACATGAAGCTCAATCCCCTCAAATGTGCATTCGATGTATCATTCGGGAAATTTTTGAAATTCATGATCAGGGGATTGAGGTGAATTCAGAGAAGATCATAGCTCTTATAGAAATAGAGTCCCTTGGGAAGCCCAAAGAGGTGGAGAAGCTGACCGGCTGCATCGCTGCCTTAAACCGTTTCATCTCAATGGCAACTAATAAATGTGTTTCCTTTTTCAACACATTGAAAGGTAATAAGCATTTCGAATGGGCTGAGGAATTTAAAGAAGCTTTCCAACAGTTGAAACAATACTTGGGAAAACCTCCCCTCCTATTTAAACCAATACCCATAGAGACATTGAGCCTATCCCTCGCCATGTCCTAGCACGTCGTAAGTTTGGTACTTATATGGGAAGAAGACAAAGTCCAACTGCTTGTTTGTTATGTCAGCAAATGACTCTTTGACATTGAGACGTGATACCTCAAGATGGAATAACTTGCGCTCACTTTGATCATGACATCATGGAAACTCCGCCTTTATTTCCAAGCCCACTCCATCTAGGTACTGACTAACCATCCCTTTTGGCAGATATTTTAGAAGCATGACCTTTAGGGAGACTACTTACATGGTTAGTGGAGTTGAGCCAGTTCGATGTAGATTATAAGCCCAGAACTGCCGAGAAGGGTCAAGTCCTCACTAACTTCATTGCTGAGTTTTGGGCCACGGCCCAACAGAGAGTCAATTGATAAGGAAGCTAAGGAAGACACGCAACAATGGAAGCTCTATGTAGATGTTTCATCAAATGGGAATGGCTCCAATGCTGGCATTATTCTTGTAAGTCCCGATAATTTTTAAATTACTTATGCTATAAGGTTTAAATTTAAGGCGTCGAATAACGAGGAAGAATATGAAGCACTCATGACTGAGATTAGACTGGCTCACTTCATGAAAGTGGAGAGGATCACTGTTTATAATGACTCTTAGCTCGTGGTGAACCAAACAAAAGAAAAGTACCAGGCCCAGGGAGAGAAGATGTCGGTTTACCTGAATAAGTTAAGAGATGAACTGAAAAGGTTCAAACATTTTGACATCTTTAAAGTTCCAAAGGTTGAAAACAACAATGCCAATTCCTTAGCTCGATTGGTTTCATCAAAAGGCTTGGAGCTCCTCAAGACTGTTCTTATAGAAGCATTGGAGTACCCGACGATCTAGGAAGATGAAGAAAAAGTAATGCCTGTAGAGACCATGATCAGATGGATGCTGCCCATTCATGAGTTCCTATCCAAAGGCAAGCTTTCAGAAGATAAGGTAGAGGCCAGGTCCGCCAGGTATATAATCTACGACCATACTCTATACTATAAAGGATACTCGACCCCTTTGTTTCGTTGTCTCAATGAGGAGGAGTCTCGGAGCGTACTAAGGGAAATCCATGAAAGGATCTGTGGTAACCACACTGGGGGACAATCCCTGGCATACAAAGTCCAGAGGCAATGATACTACTAGCCAACCTTGAAAAGGGATGTCGTAGAGTACTCTAAGAAGTGCGAAAAATGCCAGAGGTATGCCATCATCCCTAGGGCACTGCTAGAAGACTTAATGCTGATCCTTAATCCGTACCCCTATGCTAAGTGGGGTATCAACATAATAGGGCTCTTTCATAGGACTCCCGAAGGCTTTAAATTGTAGTAGTTGTAGTAAATTATTTTACCAAATAGGCCGAAGCAGAGCCTTGCACTACCATTACTGAGGCTAAATGTACCAACTTTATTTGGAATAACATTGTATGCAAGTTTGGAGTACCTCTCTCCCATGTCTCGACAATGCAAAGCAACTCGAAAATGCAAACACCACCGAATTTTGTGAAAGAATAGGAATCAATAAGAATTTTTCCTCTGTAGCATATCTCCAAGCCATACCTAAATGGTGAATAAGATCATTAAAGTACACTTAAACAGCGACTCGATAGCTACAAAGGAAAATGGGTGGAAGAGCTGCCAAAGGTGCTATAGGCATACAGTAGGACGGCAAGGACAATTACTGGTGAAACTCCCTTCTCACTTGCTTATAGAATGGAGGTTGTTCTCCCCATTAAGTTGGAACTCCCCATAAGCAAGTATCTTGCATCGAAGAAGCGAGAAATGATGAGTTGATGAGTTTTGAGCTTGAACTATTAGAAGAGAAGCGAGCAGACTCTCAATTGAGGCTTGCTGCTTATTAACATAGAGTTGCAAGGTACTACAATAAGAAGGTCAAGCAAAGATGATTCAACATTGGGCAACTCATTCTGAGGAAAATAATGTCCACTACCAAAACAAAAAACAGTGGAGTGTTGGGACCCAACTAGGAGGGGAATCAAATAAGTCCTTCAACCTGGTACATACAGGATCGAAATGCTCGACGGAGAAGCAATCAAGCACACTTGGAACACGGAACTCCTCAAAAAATTTTATGCATAGATATATTACTTTAAATTTTATTTTATCTTGTTCACTTATTTTTGGACATTTATTGTCCATACTTGTTGATTGTTTTATGTTTGTGCTTGCATAACAATTTCCAGATTTCTATGTTGAATGAAAGCCTCACAAAGGCAATTGCTCATCATAATTATGGTTCATTTTACTTGTCGAATAGTAGCTAAGCCACTCCTCGACAAGGAGGGCATAGCTAGGATGATAGAGCTACATGAAATAGGTGTACTTGACGGTGCGGTAGTGTTGTTTTGAAGTAAATACATACATCCTCATGATGGGTCCCCCTATACTAAAACTTTTAAGAACTATTTGGGTTAGTAACTCTCATCATTGAGGTGTTATCGTTCTAGAAAGAATCATCCCTCAAGTAGAGTTCACACTTCAAAAAATTTCTAAAAGCTCAAGCAATCGTGAAACTCTCTTTGTTTACCATAACTCAACTCTTGATCCATTTACATAAGAGAGCATATACTTGGGAAATTTTTAAGCTGCAGGAACTTAAAAATTTTATAAACAGATAAAACAAAAAAGGCAAAGCACGAATAGAAATTCTTAGATTAATGTATAATCTGTCTTGGATTTACACACCAATCCAAAAAGGGGGGGGGGGGAGAACTATTACAAAGGATGGAAGGCAAACATGCCTTAAGCTTCATCGTCTCCACCGCTGTTGCTTCCATTGCCGGCTTCTTTACTTTCACCATCGTCAGCATCCTCACCGTCGTCTCCCTAATCTGATTCTTTGTTGAGGAGCTCAGTGTTAAACTTAGGCCTCTTGTGATGAATCTTGCCCAGAATCTAGTCACCCATGAACTTCATTAGGGCAAGTCACACCTCTTTGAATTCCTCAGAGGCTCTAAACTTGTTCACCGCATCCTTGACCTTGCACTCAAATTCTGTAGAGAGGAACTCTTAGATGATCTTATCCAAATGACAGGCAAATTCAGTAGATTTAGGTAAGCCTCGACGACGGATGTAGTAGCTTCGCGATGAATCTCTTCCATTTGGGACTCGATTCCTTTCTCCAGCTGCTGGACTTGGTCCTAGAAGGACTAGACATGACCATGCTTGGAGTCAAGGTTTTCCCTCATCTTGTTCTTCTCCTTGATCTACTTGGTGGCCTCGTCAAAGAGCTCATGCCTGGTACATTCCACCTCAATGTCTCGTTGGACGAGAGTGGTGGACGCTATGTAACTCATGATGGAGAGTTCAAGTGCTTGAATCAAAATATAGAGTTAGAATATGTCAAAGATGGCATAACCACAAACGGTTTAAATAAATTAAACCAACAAAAATTAAAAACTAAAAACTTACGGAGAGTTGGTGGCAGATCAATTAGCGGAGACACTCCAGCAGCGGCATCAATTCAACTGCCTTCTAGTCCTTCTCGTGGAACCACTCGTAGATGGCCTGGAAGGTGAGGCTTAACTACGGTGAGAGCTTAAGGAGACAACCAGCAACGCATCGGGAACGTCGAGCACGAGAAACTGGGGATCTAGAATCCTCAACCCCGGAAGCATGGGAAACTGTGGCGGGGCAGATGGAACCCTCACGCTCTAATCGATGGCATCCCCAATACTCGGACACCGAGTGGGCTGTAAAGACCCTTCGACATCAATGATGTCATCGCAATGCTGTTTAAACCCCATATGCTGAGGATTAGCTTGGGATCCTTTAGCCGGGCGGACTGTCTCAGCCCCTTGATGGGAAGAGCCAATGCTTTTATTCTTCTTCTTAGACTTCTCCTCTCCAGTGAACAAGAAAATCATGGCTGCAGAAGTCAAAACAAGTAGTTAGGTTGAAACAAGCTAAAATTCAGCAAAAACAGTTAAATTAAATCAATTACTTACTTTCAAGAGGGATTTAAATTTCTGGACGCAGTAGAGAAACAAGAATACCACACTCCCGCAAGTTGGAAGGAGTAACGAGAGCTTTTCGATGTCTCTCCACCGCTGGTCAAGCAAAATTGTGTTGATTTGGCGAATCGAATCAACATTGAGAACCGGTCAAGGAGGAGAAGGAACTACACAAAGAAGAGAAAAGCATTAGGGTGAAAGCCAAAACAAAAAATAAATCAAACTTGCACTTGTAAGATTGGAATTAAATCCAATGTACTCCAACCTTACCTAAAGTCCTAATTTATTCCAGACGTTGATTGGTTTGGGCCTGTCCCCCAAGGAAGAAGAACATGGTCTTCCACTCATGGGAAGACTTGAGTATCCCTTCAATGAAGGTGGTGGCCATGCCAGCTTTTAACTTGGAGTACAACCCCAAGTAGTGCCACCCCTCAGACTAGGGGGACTTGCGCAGTCATCATCAAGTCCCTTTGAAAGTGTCTACGCCAAATAATCCATATTCCTACAAAGACTATCCAAAAGTTGGGGACTAGTTGGGCAGGGGTGATGTTATGGAGGTGACAAAATCTTTTCACAAAAGGGTGGAAGGGAATTGTTTGGCTGTAAGACTATAACGACCCATGCCTCCTTTTGGTATGATATTATCTGCTTTAGATCTCATGCCTGCATGGTTTTGCTCTTAGGTTCACCCCAAAAGGCCTAATACCATTAAGAAATGATTTCTTTAGTTATAAACCATCACATATATCCATCCCCCCAGTAATGTGGGACAACACATCTTACCATTTTCCTTCTATAGACTGATGAATGTCACAAAAATAGGCAGCGAGTATAGACCACAATATGCCCTGGTAGAGGGTTGTTTGTAGTGAAATTGGGCTCTAGGAAAATGCAATTGAAGTGGTCGCCATCAATTACGGAGGCTTTCTTCATGGCCGTTTTTGAAATCTTTGAAGGAAAGAAATTTAGTTTGCCCCTCATTGAACTACACTCCACCTCATGGCTATCTGTGACGGAGGCGTAGTTTATCACCGTGAATGTATAACATGGATGCTCCGAGGTGGCCTCTTTGCTATGTCTATTTTCCCTGCCATTGGCTTCTCTCCCTTTGTGGTAGTTGTCAACCTCTAGAAGTATAGAATCGTCATCATGCATTGTTAGTTCTTTAGCAGCAACGTCAGGATGAACTATGGACTCGGTGACCTCTCAACGTCTAGACTTGGATGATGACATTTTTATTTGAAATGAAACGAAAAAGAATTTCAAGTTAAAAACATATGTCAAGAGGCCACCCCCTAAAGTTTCTAGGATTGCATATACGTAGTTGTTTAAAAGGTCAAAGACCAGTTGTGGGAGAAAATCCCAATGTAATGAGGGGAATTTTCCCCGCATCATATATTTGAAAATGTGTCTAAACCCACTCATCCAGATTTCAAAAGATCAAATCAACAAGAACTATAAGGTAAGAATCTATGTATTTGCCATTGCGTTTTTATCTTATTGAGTTTTTACAAGACAAATGTAAACCAAACAAAGTCAAAAACTCTAAGAAGGTAGGTTAAAACCCCAGAAATAGAAAGACAATATGCTAGGTAAAAACAAAACCCAACAACTGTAAAATGGGTTTCTAAACCCAAAACAACAACGGAAAGGATCTAAAACCCAGAAAAAACATAGAAAACAAGAAAATAAAGAAGAATCCGAAGTTTGGAGACTTACCGAGTTGGGATTCTTGAAGAGGAAGGCTTTAAAAACTCCTTGAATGCTCAAGAACACCTTAACGGCTTAGAAATGGAGAAAGGACAAACAAGAGAAAGTTTTGGTGGAGTTAGGTTGGGTTTCAAGATTTTTTGCTGAAAAAATGAGAACTGGAGCCTCTATTTATAAACTCCAAGGCCTCGATTCCCTTAACCGTTGAATGCAAATCCAAGCAATCCAATGGTAGAGGGTAAAGGTCACAATCCAAGTGCCCAGAAATTTTGGAGGGAAAACAAAACTCCCATTCAACGGCTGGGAGCAATCCGGTTCAAGCGAAACAATTGCTGATGTAAGCAACGTGATGGTTGGCTTAGTAGATGTGACCTTTGAGTGTCTTGAGGCAATGATGCCCTCTCCCCATGTGATGCGATGATTCAGAACAAAGGCCTTGAGTCTCCCAACCATCTTGATGATCCAACACTCCTCTACACCCTCAAACCGACTTACCACATTATGACACATCATCACCTCAATGTCCAGTGCTTAAATAATCCATACTCAATGAAAAGCTTAAATTCTCTCTACGTAGAAAGCACCAGGTGTAGAGACATTCCCAGCATTGGGGGGGGGGGGGGGGGAAGGGGCGGCAATTGTTGTAGCACTATCAAGTTGATATTTACCTTGACATCAAGAAGCCATATGGGTGACCAAGTCAACGTTGAGGACTTCATCTAGAGCCAGTTATCAATATACGGCGAGTGATCGCTTAATGCATTAGAATTCAACGTGGTGGTCAAAATCCCAACAACTGGCCTCAAAAAAGATTAAGTCGACATAGAGTGATGAACACTCTCGAACAAGTTAACTATCATCCTCCACTCTGAGATATCCAGGAGAACCATCATCGAGTGGCCGTTGGTGCACCAAGACATGGGGATGACTAATAACACATGTCAAAGGAAGGTTAACCGGTTAAGGGTTAGGGGAGAATAACCATTTTGTAGAAACAGGTAGGGGTATTTAATGTATTGAAGTTTTATTAGAGGAGAAGATTCTCTTGGTGTGAAAAAACACTTGTACACTTTCCAGAATATAGTTAAAAGATCCCCGAATGCAAAGAGTACATAGTCTCTATTAAGACAAACTTCTATAAATCTTCTCTATTTTCATCATTTTCTTGCTTGAATTAATTGGAGAGTAAATCTTGAGTGCAAACTTGTGAGGACATTTTGAGTTGGAAGATTTCTATTGTCAACAGGTTTGTTCATGTTCTTGTCATGATCACGACCTCTCTTTTGGCCACATAATCAATACCAGAGTCTTTAGCATTAAAAAAACGAAGAATAACAAAGTTGATTTTGAAGAAGAATAAACTTGATTTTGGGCTCTTCGTGATCTTGGACGTCATCATTTTGAGCTTGAAAGTTGACATCATGATCACCACTGGAACTCCTTTGGTTCGCCACCTTCAACCAGCACTTGTACAAATAATATGGTTTTAATTTTACCTTTTGATGAGAGACCAGATCCTGATCTCACAGTTTCTGAAAACCCTTTTCGTCCCTAGTCTCAAAATGGCAGCTATATATATAGTTTTAAGGTCAATGATATAATATATATATATATATTTATCTTCTCTCTTTCATAGATTTCATTTTGACACATTCAACCCCTATCAGCACGATAATGGTTACAAATAGTTATTACTAGACATACATCCCTAAATATTTTCAATAATACTTTCTCTTTCCTAAATAACATACATTTTGCCTTGCAATTACACAAATTATGAAATTTAACCATTTTCATCCATCCACATTCTCTGTAAACTGTCATTACATTCTCTATTTCATACATTCACATCTATATCATCTAATCTTCACATCCACGTCCAATCTGTGTATATATACTTTATCCTTTTTTTTTTTTTTAAGGATAAATTGCTCATTGTTACGAGTCTTTTTTTGTGTGTGCTCGTGAACAAATCGCCACAAGTAATAATCTGACAAAATGTCGACTATCATCCCATAGATATTGAAATTAAGAAACTAACTAATACCACAATTAAAATGACTAAATTTTATCTAAGCAATTAAAATTAAAAGGAAATGAAATTAAGCCACAAAATTAAGCAATTAATTTAAACTAAGGATAAGCAAAATGAAAGCTTGAAGGGAACTCGATGATATGTGAGGCTAGAGGGTTTTGATTTCACTTGACTAAACTATGCTTATCCAATTCAAGGCTTGCTAATTGAATTCATTCAAATCATTATTTGTAGGCGCCAATTTTAATTTAACTCCCTCTCCTGAGTGTCAAGTAAAATAATATGCAAAATTAATTAAATTAATATCCCTATTAACTCAACCAATTAAGCACTCATTATGCAACTCCTACTCTAGTAATTAACCAAGTCATATTAGCCTTCCGAACTAAATATTACTATGGGTTGTGTTTCCCAAGTCCCAACATATGAAATTAACTCTCTCAAGCCCAATTTCACACATCTAATAACTCTAATTTAATGAAAAAAATCAAATTAGGAAAAAGCATAGAGAAACACAAAAGATTCCAAATGAGATTAAATCAACAAGCAATAAATTCATTAAAACATAGCCATCATCAAGCTACATCATACTCGTAGCTTAGAAAGTTTAGCTAGACATCAAAGTTCTCAAATCCACAATCAAATTCAAAACAAACATCAAACCCATGTTCAAGCACCAATTCAAAGAGTAAATACAAGTTCAAGAGCCACGTGGAGAGTCGAAGGTAGAAAGAAGAAGAACTAGTTGAAGAACAAGCTCCCAAATCTTCAATCTCCTTAAATCTCCAAGAAAATCACTCAAAAACCCTAAAGTTTTCACTCCTATTTGTCTGAAATTTGGGTGTCCAAAAAGCTCTCCTTTGTTTTCGCACGATTCCCTTTTATATCCTTCACAATCAGTTCATTTTTGCCTTAAATTCAATCATCCATGTGTGTGTGTGTGTGTGTGTTGCAACGGATGAAAAGGGGGTTGTGGAGCGCATTTGGCAGCTTGGGCTTCTCAGGAGGTGCGCTGCAGCGAATGAACAGAGGGCTATAGTACGCCTGAAACAAGGCAGTGGTGGGTTACAGTAGACATTTTGTGCACTGTAGCTGCAGAAACGGGCTCTTTGGCCTGGGAGTTTAAGTACACACTGCAGCGGATGTTTGGTGCACTGCAGCCCGCTTTCATCTTTTTGGTGCCTTTTTGTTCGTTCTCGCATTTTACATTAAAAAACAACATAAATATATTAACATCTCTAATAAATGTGCTCAAAAACCAACAAAGTACCTAAGTTAAGATTGATAAAATCACTATACCAAATTCCCCTAAACTTAAAATTTTGCTATTCCTCAATCAAAAACAAAACAAAGAAAAAGTCAAGAGACAACAAAAAGACAGGAAAGAAAAGCAATTGACAAACAAACAACCAAACATAATGTGAGTTTAAGCATCAAAATTGATGACGATGAATTTTACCTCAAAATCTACAAATGTCTCAAGCTTGAAAGGAAAATCAACCATTATGATTATCTAGAATTTCAACACTTAATACTAGCAGAATTTTACTCAAGACTCTCGCGTGTGTGTGTGAAGACCAAAACCACCCAACCGATCAAACACCAGATTGATTTATGCATTAAGGAAGTTCATGGACTTATCGCGAAATGATGAACTTAAGAACCACCATAGGCCCAATTTAGTGTTACTCTCCACTAATGTAGGTTAGCGTAACATCGAAGATCAATAGGACTTTGTAAGGCTTGTAATGTAAGCTAGGGTAAAAGGGTAGGTGGGAAAGGAAATTTTTAAGCTCGAATCACCCTACACAAGCCTTGTACCTCGCGGACTTCACAAACATTCAATGGAAAACCCCAAAATCCCCAATTTTGCATCAATCAATCACCCCTTCATTCCATAAAGTTGAAATAAAAGCAAACAAAACTCAAAACTTTTTATGTCATTTTTTTTAACACACCCAAACTTATTTATTTACATGTCTGCATGCATGATTTTTTTTTTTTTTAATTCAAGTGAAAATGAAAGGCAAGCCTTACACACTCATAAAACACCTATTGGCCTTGAATCACAATATGGATTGGTGTTTAGATTCGAATCTCACTGTTTAGGCCTTGGAGACAAGATGATTGGTGTCTCTTTTCCTACCTACCGCCCACTACATCAGTCTAGTTTAAAAGCAGTAGCTAGCTTTATTGACTCAACCAGAGGTACGAAGCAAAAGCGAAGTACGTGCCGATTTCCTATTAGCTATACTGATGAACTGGTTTGCTATATTTCTTGTGTCTACATGGTTGATTGGCCGACTTCTCCACTACTTGTATAGATTTCGTCCTCCTGTATGTTGTGTACCACGTGCTGGCTTCCCCTTGTTCTTATTCAATTATTGTCATTATTGGCTTATCGATGGATGTCCCTATCTCTATGTGCGTAGCTCCCCGACTACCATGTATTTTTTATTAAAAAGAGATAAAATACACCCACCAAGGAATGATCCAAAACCCAATCCCAAGCTCATGTTGAACCAAAATACACTCGAATAAAATAAGGAATGCATTTCATGCCTAAAGTGATAGGTTAAGTGTTTGGTGAATTCTTTGATTGGTTAGGTTGTACTTGTGTGGGTGAAAAACAAATTGGCTTAAAGGCTAAAAGGGGACAACAAGGTATAATTTCCAAAGGGTTGGTAGAATGGCTCAAACGGTCCAAAAATTTGCCTAAATCATCTCTCCATGTTACCAAACCTAGGATTTCACCTTGAGTTTCACCAAATTGGGTTCTAGAGCCCTTAATAAACCATGAACCTAGCTAAATGCATAAATGCTCTCTATTATTTAAAATTAGTAAGTGACTAAGATTTTGGTGCCCAAGTGATTAAGTGTCAAAAGTGTCTCTAGCTAGCGTGAGTGTCAAGCACATAGAAATACCAATTAAAAGACATTACAAACGTGCTCAAGAGAACAAGTTGTGGTTCTCACTATATCGATTCATGGTCCCTTTTTTTTTTTTTTTTTTGGCCAACAAACACTCACAAAGAAAAAAAATTTTTAATTCGAAACGAAAGGACACAAATAACAAAAAGCATAAAAATAATAATGTGAAAAGAAACAAATAACACAAAAACCACAAAGAAAATTACACACAAAACAAAAATCATAAAGATCATGGGCAACCGGGTACCAAAACAACAACAAGACCAAACAACTAAGTGCCTCACCCCAAAACTTAAAATAAAAACATTGTTCACAATGTTTAAGATATGAGAACACTTAATTGGAAGTCAAGACTTGATGTCTCGCCTCCTACTCATCATCTTCTTGAATGTTGGTTTGGTTATCCCCTTGTGGCTATGAGACTCACTGATGAGGCTCGCTGATAAGGCTGGAGGAGGCAGTCAGGAAAGGCGGCATTTGAGGGAATCCAATCATGTCTTGGTCTGAACTGAAGCCAAAATGTTGGAATATTTTCTCCATGGTGTTGAAACAAGAGGCTTCATATTTTGCATGCTCTAGATGCCATTGACAATCAAAAGCAAGTTGAGCTTGAATATCATCGTGTCACTCGTCATGATGCTGATACATCTCATAAAGGCTCGAGATTGAGGCTTTACATTTTTGCCTAGCCGACATTCTTAAATGTTCCGCTTCGTCCTCTCCTTTTTCTGATTGGTTATTCTATATGTGAACTATGTCATTAGGAATAAGGGCCCAGATGCATTTGCAAATGGAATTGTCCATCGTGTTGATTCTTGCCTTCTCGAACAACGTAGTGAGCAATGATGGACTTAGCAAGCCAAAATTGTTGATGTTGGCGGCTTGGAGAATAGCGGTGTTGATAACTACCCTAACATTCATTCTCATTCCCTTAGCAATAGCAAAGGAGCTAGAGCTGTCTCTCTTGAACATTCAGACACATGCATTGTCGGGTACAATCTCGCATTGATGCAGTTGAACCACACCTTCATGTTCTTCTCAAAATATTTGGAATCAAAAAACACCTAAACACCATTTGAAAAGTTCCATTGGGTTTGTTTGAAACAAATGATGTCCATGAACTAGTGCATGTCAACCTGTTTGGTATAATTGGTGAGGTCGTCTTCTTCCGATTCCATGAGGCCAAGGTACCAGTTGATGGTTGCTTCATTGAACTTCACTACTATTCCATGAACGCTGGTTTGATAGTTTCGATGCTCCTTTGCGTTTGTATAGAATTTTTGCACGAGCGAAATAGATCCATCTTTGGGGGAGGAACAACACATCACCCATCCGTGGGTTTGGATGGTTTCTTGTATAAAAGTGAAGGTTGGGTTATTTGAGAGAGAGAAACCTTTTTCTCGAATGCAAGCTCTATTTTAATTATAGTTATTGTATTGCTCTTCCGAAGCCCTTGAAACAAAGACATTCAAACTAAGCCTGATATCCTTAGTTCTGGAACTCTCACCTCTTTGTCTTTTGGCAACGGATTTCACCAGCATTTTTCTTAAGACACCAACTACCAAATAATCTCAACACCAAACAAGAAGCACGAACTATCAAAAAGTACAAATCAACCATAGTATAACCAAATCAACCAAGCCACTTCTAAACCTCAAACAACCAACCCACCTCAGCAAACCAAATCAAACAACTAACCAAACCACAAATGCTAATCACCTCCATTTAATCAAACCAATAGCCCATAATACAATACCCCAAACAATCAAAATCTTCCACTTTTCACATCAAACAAACCAAACCATTAAGACCCCAAATAACCAAAATCTTCCACAATATCGATTCTTCCACAAATCATCAAAGGGAGGCATAAATTGATTACCCTGATGTTGAGGAAGTGTGAGAAACTCCCAATTTTGTGTTCCTTGAAAATTGAAGTCTCTTTTGTTGTGGAAAATGAAAATGGGTATAGAGGTTGAGTAAGCAAGAGAAAAGATGATGAAGATGATTAATAGTGAAGGATGAGGATGAAGGTAATTAGGAGAATAGAGATTAGAGGGTGAGATTGAGAAATTATGGGGAAAATTTTCAGGTTAAGGGAGATTTTGGTGAAAATGAGAAAGAGAGATTAGAGTTGGAGAAGAGAGAGAATGGGATTTGGGACAAAATTTTTGGGTTATAGTGGAGGCCTGCGAGCATGCGCTGCAGTAGATATTTTTCACGTTGAAGCACCCATCTTTTTTTTTCCCCCCACTGCAGCCTACAAAATATGACCTCTCGGGTCTACTGGCACTCACTGCAGTGCCTAATAGGCCCGCTGTAGTGTGCTTGCTTTTTTTCCCCCCACTACAGCGCACAAGAATTATGCTACAGCCTGCAGAAAATGAACTCTCTAGCATAGCTTGATGCTTAGCGGCATGTAGCAATGCAATTTTGGCGCCCTATAGCGTGCCTTCCCCTTGTTCGAACACCAAGATGAAGCACAAAATTGCCTCCAAACTTCTCCAATTGCTTCTAAACTTCTCGAAACACTTCTAAATATTTTCCATGGCTCCAATTGCCCCTCAGCACCTAAAAAAAAAAAATCAAGTCAAATCAAATTAAAATAATATATATAAATTCAAACAAAGTTTAAATTTATATACTAAGATACCACTCAAATAACACAAAAAATAAATAAATGAAATCAAACTGAAAGAAAAATTCAAAAGAAATTAAGGTGATAGAGCTTGGGGTGCCTCCCAAGAAGCGCTTGATTTAACGTCTTTAGCTAGACTTGGCTTTGGTTCTCTTCTAGTCAGATCCGTAAGCGAGATTTTCTCAACATTCTGCTCCTCGCCTCAAAAGCAGTGCTTCAACCTTTGACCATTGACACAGAAAGTGTGCCCATCATCTCCCAAGACTCAACAGCGCCAAAAGAAAACACTTGTTTAATCTTAAAGGGTCCCAACCATCTCGACTTCAACTTTCCTAAAGATAGCTTTAAGCGGAGTTAAAGAGAAAAACTTGTTGGCCGAGAACAAACTCTCACCTCAGAATTTGCTTGTCGTGCCACCTTTTTGTACGCTCCTTGTAAAGTCTTGCACTTTCATAGGCTTTATTTTGGAACTCTTCTTACTCATTAAGTTAAAGTAAATGCTGCTCCCCGGATGTCTTGAGGTCAAAATTAAGCTTCTTAATAGCCTAAAAAGCTCTATGATGTAACCGTACCGAAAGATGACAAGCTATGATAAACACCAACCGGTATGGCAACATTCCAATTGGTGTTTTGAAAGCTGTTCTATATGCCCACAATGTATCATCTAGTTTCACTAACCAATCCTTCCGGTTAGTGAGTACAGTCTTCTCTAGAATTTGCTTGACTTCCCAGTTTAAGACTTCGATTTGCCCATTTGTTTGAGGATGGTATGCAAGGGCCACCTTGCACCAGACTCCATACTTAATGATAAGAGCATTGATCACCTTGTTGCAAAAATAAGTCCCCCCATCACTAAGTATCACTCGAGGAGTACCGAACCTAGTGAAGATGTTCTTGTGCAAGAATTTCAACACTACCCAAGCATTATTAGTTGGAGTAGCCATGGCTTCCACCCACTTAAAGACGTAGTCCACTGCCAAAGAATATATGTTTGGCCAAGAGAAGTAGGAAAAGGTCCTATGAAGTTGATCCCCCTAAACATCAAAAATCTCCACCTCCACAATGTTAGTCAAAGGTAGCTCATGACGCCTTGAGATGTTTCCCACTCGTTGACATCAATCACAAGTCTTAACAAAGGAATAGCTATCCTGGAAGAGTGTGGGCCAATAAAAACCGGATTGAAGCACCTTGCGGCGGTTCTAGTCGCTCTGAAGTGTCCACCATAGAGAAAAGAGTGGCAATGGTGGAGAATTTCATGAAATTCTTTTTCGGGAATACATCTCCTGATAATTTGATTGGAGCATCTCTTGAACAAGATTTGATCATCCCAAAGATAGCTTCTCACATCATGGAAAAATTTCTTCTTTTGATGGTACGACATGTCCGGAGGTGGAACTTTACAAGCAAGATAATTGACAAAATCAGTATACCAAGGAAGCTTCACCTCAACCTCAAAAAGTCATTCATCTAGAAATGCTTCTTGAATACAAGTACTATCATCCACTTCTATTTGCTCAAGTCTTGAGAGATGATTTGCCACAACATTTTCACTCCATTTCTTGTCCAAAATGTCCATATCAAATTCTTGAAGCAAAAGAATCCACTGGATTAAACGGGGCTTGGCATCCTTCTTGGTAAACAAATAACGAATTGCCGCATGATCCATGTAGACAATCACTTTGGACCCAATGATATAAGAAAGAAACTTGTCACAAGCAAACCAACATCTCCTTTTCAATGGTGATGTAGTTTAATTGCGCATTATTGAAAGTGTGGCTTACATAGTAGATAGCCCAGAAAACCTTATCTCGTCATTGACCTAGAACCGCTCCAACCACATAATCACTAGCATCACACATGATCTCAAATGGTTCATTCTAATTGGGCACAACCATGATCTCAAATGGTTCATTCCAATTGGGCACAACCATGATCGGCGTTAAAGTCAACTTCTTCGTAATCAATTGGAAGCCTTCAAGCAAAACTCATCAAATTTGAATGGGGATACTTTCTCAAAAAGATTGCATAGTGGTTTGACAACTTTTGAGAATCCTTAACAAATCTCTAGTAGAATCCAACATGGCCTAAAAAACTTCGAGTCCCTTTTACATTTGTCAGTGGTGGAAGTTTCTCAATTATCGAGATTTTAGCCCAGTCGATCTCAACTCCCTTGGAAGATACTTGATCGCCTAAAACAATTCCCTCCTTAACCATAAAATGACATTTCTCCCAATTAAGAACAAGATTCTTCTCTTCGTAATGTTGCAACATAAGAGATAAATTATAAAGGCAATGATCAAAAGATGAGAAAAGTACTGAAAAATCATCCATAAAGACCTCCATTATCTCATCCACCATGTCAGAAAAAATAGCCATTATACACCTTTGGAAGGTTAGGGGGCATTGCACAAACCGAACGGCATGCGACAAAAAGCAAAAGTACCACAGGGGTATGTGAAGGTCATCTTCTCTTAGTCTTCGGAGGCAACAGCAATTTGATAATGGCTCGAATACCCATCAAGAAAGCAATAGTAATTGTACCCGCCAACCGGTCTAGCATTTGATCAATAAAAGGAAGAGGAAAATGATCCTTCCTTGTGGCTTTGTTAAGCTTCCTATAATCGATGCACACACGCCACACCGTCACTATTCTAGTAGCGATAAGCTCATTATTCTCATTTTTTTACCACCATCATTCCACCCGTTTTAGGGACGACTTGCACTGGGCTCACCCATGAACTATAAGAGATGGCATAAATGATTTTGGCATCTAGTAGCTTCAAGACCTCAGCTCACACCACTTCTTTCATAGCCGAATTCAATCTTCTTTGATGCTCAATTGATGGCTTGTGCGAGTCTTCTATAAGGATCTTGTGGATGCAAATTGTGGGACTTATGCCTTTGATGTCAGAAATTGACCAACCAAAGGCGGACTTGTGATTCTTCAAGACAATGAGTAACTTCTCTCCTTCTTCAGGGCTCAATGATGCCCAAAGAATCACAGGTTAGTGGAATTCTCTCCCAAGAAGGCATATCGAAGATGCTTGGGCAATTGCTTCAAAACCAACCCATCATGAGATGGACTAGAAACATCCAAAGAATTTTTAGAAGTTTCAAGAATAGTCACCAAATAAAGATTATCCACTTGAGGTAAAGCTTTAAGAGCTAGAACATAGTCTATAATGCCTTCATCTTTGGCATAGTACTCCTCACCGAAATCCATC
This sequence comes from Ficus religiosa, assembly GCA_024759925.1. NCBI lineage: Eukaryota > Viridiplantae > Streptophyta > Magnoliopsida > Rosales > Moraceae > Ficus > Ficus religiosa. Next base: position 19,847 of record JAFMPE010151375.1, read on the forward strand.
CTTGATGAAGAATTCAATAGGCAATGCTCCAAAGGGTCGTTATGTAAAACATCACGAGTGAACTCCTTCATACAAGAATCTATAACTTCTATCCAGTTGCAAGTAGACCTTTCATCCGGAAACTTCAAGGTATGGTAGATGTTGAACTTGACCTCTTCATCATTAACCCAGAGCATCAAATTCCCACTAAGCACATCAATCAAAGCTCTCCCAATAGCAAGAAACGGTCGACTAAGAATTATTGGGATTTCTCAGTCTTCTTCCAAATCAAGAACAACAAAATCCACCAGAAAGATGAACTTATCAACTTTGACAAAGACATCTTCACTGACTCCCATAGGATAAGTGAAAGAATGATCCGCCATTTGCAAGGAAATGGTAGTTGACTTGACTTAACCAAGTCTCAATTTTCAGAAAACGGAGAATGCTATAAGATTGATGCTTGCACCAAGATCACTCAAGGTCTTCTTAAATGTAGAGCTACCAATAGTGCATGGAATAGTAAAGCTTCTGGGATCTTTCAATTTTTAAGTAACTTCCTTTGAAGAATCACACTATATTCCTCTATTAGCTTCATTGTCTCATAGTCTTTCAACTTCCGCTTCTTCGACATAATATCCTTCATGAACTTTGCATAGCTTGGCATTTGCTCCAATGCATCCGCAAAATGGATATTGATGTGAATTTTCTTAAAAATCTCAAGAAACTTGGAGAATTAGGTATTCAACTTCTTCTTTCAGAACTGTTGAGGGAATGATAACGGGAAAACAATTATTGGGGGATTATCTAGAAAAGAGATAGAATTGGGCTTCGTAGTATCTTTTTGTTGCTTCACTACGAATTCATCTTCTTTAGTTTGAGCTTCCTGAGGTTTGGAAACTTCAATTTCTTTTCCACACCTCAAAGTGATACCTTTGCAATAGTCTTTAGTCTCTGTGTCACTTGGAAACTTGCCGAATGATTGGCCTTTTATAGAGTTTGCAAGTTGCCCTATTTGAACTTCAAGAGACTTCATAGTTGCCCCATGTTACTACAATGTATCTCTATATTATCAATTATATATTGTGTAATACCCGAAATTTTTATGGCTTATAATTTCTTTTGAGATAAGGAAAAATTTAAGATTGAATCATGTATGTCGATATGAAGTTCATAATATGAGTTAAATAGTAGTATAAGTTTGAGTTCTCGATTAACTAGTTACGAGACTCAATAATAGATTACTTAGCCAAGCATAAGGCCTTTTAANTAATTTCTTTTGAGATAAGGAAAAATTTAAGATTGAATCATGTATGTCGATATGAAGTTCATAATATGAGTTAAATATTAGTATAAGTTTGAGTTCTCGATTAACTAGTTACGAGACTCAATAATAGATTACTTAGCCAAGCATAAGGCC